>RXID01015426.1:0-74183 GCA_005019695.1 Trichopus zeylanicus subsp. travancoricus
ACTAGTAATACTACTATTACTCAGCCACTACTACGCTACTACAATACAACAACAACAACTACTTACGGCTACTAACTGCTGACTCCAAAAGGGCTGCTACTCATCAATACCACTGCTAACTCTACGAGTAATCTTCTAGTAACTACTTTACGACTACTAAACTCTACTACTACTACTACCACCACCACCACTTCTACAACTACAACAAGAATAACTACTACCACTACTACTACTCCACCAACTACTAGTACAACTATTACTTCTACTACTACTACTATTACTATTACTCCTACTATTCCTACTACAACTTCTGCTAATACAACTATTACAACAACTACTACTAACGCTGCGGTAGCTACAACTACTTTTGCAACTACTTCGACTACTACTACTCCTATTCCTGTGACTAATACTACTACTACTGCTATTACTACTACTGCTACAACTACTGCTACTTCTTCTACTACTACTGCTCCTGCAACTACTACTACTAGTACTACCACAACTTCTACTACTACTACTATGGGTACCACTACTATGACTACTACTACTTCTGCTGCTGCTGCTGCTACTACTACTACTACGACAACTACTACTACTGTTACTATTACTTCTACTACTACTCCTCCCGCTACTATTACTACTATAACTACTACTTCAACAACTACTACTACTGCTGCTACTGCTACTACTACTCCTAATACTACTACTACTACTACGACTACTATTACAACAACAAGAAGAACAACAACTACTACTAGTACAATTGCTACTAGTACGGCTCCAACTACTAGTGGTACTACTACTACTAATGCTAACACTACTACTAGTTCTACTACTACTACTACTACAATTCCTACTTCTACTCCTACTACTCCTACTACTATGGCTACTACTACTCCTACTCCAACTCCTATTGCTACTACTACTCATTCGACTTCTACTACACCTAATTCTATAACTACTACGCCTACTACTACTCCTATTCCAACTCCTACTACTACTACTACTGCTATTACTACTGCTACTACTACTACAAGAATAACAATGACAACTACTACAACTACTAGTTCTACTACTAGTACAATTGCTACTACTACTACTACTACTACTACTACTACTACTAATTCTGACACTCCTTCTACTAATACTACTACAACTCCTTCTACTACACTCCAACTAATACTACAAGCACTCCCAAAACATCTACGACTACCTACTAGTCCTAACACTCCTACAACTTCTATGACTAGAACCCCTACTACTACTACTCCAACTAAACTCCTACTACTACTACCACTATTGTTGTTGCTGCTACAATGACTACTACTACTACTGCTACAATTAGTACTATTACGACTACTCCTATAACAATAACTACTACTATAACACTCCTACTACGACTACAACTACTACTACTAATACTGCTACAGCTTATACTAATACTACTACTACTACTACTACTACTACTATGACTACTACTCCTACTTGTACTACTACTCCTGTTACTAATACTACTACTACTACTACTACAACTAATACTACTGCTACTACTTCTACTGCTGCTACTACTACTTCTGCTACTACTACATAATAGTTACAACTATGACTACTAGTATAAATACTACTCCTTCAACTTTCACTATTACTACTACTACTGCTCCTACTACCAATACTCCAACGACATGTGCTACTGCTATTGCTCCTACTAGTACTACTACTACCACCACCACGACTACTACTACTACTACTATTCCTACTCCTACTCCTGCTACTCTTATTACTCCAACAACTAGTACTACTATCCCTCGTACCCCAACTTTTTCTGCCACTACAACTCCTTCAACTACTACAACCCATACTCCAACTACTACTACTCCTAGGACTCTTACTCCAACTCATACTATTACCAATGGTACTACTAACTATTAGTACAACAAAAACAACAACAACAACAACTAATACTACAACTACCACCACCACTACTACTATAACTACTACTCCAACAATAATGACAACAACAACAACAACAATAACTACTACTACTATTACTTCTACTACTACTACAACCACTACTACTGGTAATAATACTACTAATACAAACACTACTTCTGCTACTTCAACTACTTCAACTACTACTACTACCATAACTGCTCCTATTACTGTGCAACTACAACTATTGCAACAACTACAGCTACAACTATTTCGGCTATTACTGTACTACTACTACTACTAGTGCTACCACTACTACTACCACTACTACTACTACTACTACTACTACTACTACTACTACTAGTGCTAATGCTGGTACTACTACAACTGCTCCTATTATTTCTCCTACTACTACAACTACTACTATACTTGCTTCTGCTACTATTGCTAGTACTACTTCTACTACTACTACTACTACTTCTACTTCTACTCCTACTACTACAACTGCTGCTGCTACTACAACTCCAACTATTGCTGCTGCTACAATAATAACTACTACTATTAGTAGTAGCTATAGTAGTAGTAGCAGAAGTAGTAGAAGTAGTAGTAGCAGTAGCAACAGTAGTGGTAGTAGTAGCTGTAGTAGTATAAGTAGCAGCAGCAGTAGCTGTAGTAGTAGTAGTACTAGTAGTAGCAGTAGTAGCAGTAGTTGCCATAGTAGTAGTAGTAGTAGTCTTAGTGACAGTAGTAGAAGCCGAAGTAGTAGTAGTGTAGCAATAGTCATAGAAGTAGTTATAGTAGTAGCATTAATAGTAGTAGAAGTGGTAGTGGTAGTCATAGTAGTAGTAGTAGTAATAGTAGTAGTAGTAGTTCTTGTAGTAGCAGAAGTAGTAGTAGAATTAGTAGGAGTAGCAGTAGTTGTAGTAATAGTTTTAGTGAAAGTAGTAGTAGTAGCATTAGTAGTGGCAGTAGTTGTAGTAGTAGTAGAAGTAGAAGTAGTTGTAATAATAGTCATAGCGATTTTAGTAATAGTACTAGTAGCAGTAACACTTGCTGCAATGGTAGTGTTGTTGCAGTAGTGGTAGTGTTGCGATTGTAGTAGTAGTAGTAGTAGTAGTAGTAGTAGTAGTAGTAGTAGTTGCAGCAGTAGTAGTTGTAGTAGTAGGAGCAATAGTAGTAGCTATAGCCGGAGTATGAATAGTAATAATAGTAGTACTAGTAGTAGCAATAGTAGTAGTAGAAGAAGTACTAGTCAGAGAAGCAGAAGTAGTAGCAGTAGTAGTAGTGGTGGTAGTGCTAGTAGCAGCAACAATAGTGGTATTAATAGTACTCGTAGTAGTTGGGGTAGTAGTAGTAGTAACAGTATTAGTCGCAGTACAAGCAGTAGTTGTAGAATTAGGAGTAGCAGCAATGGTTGCGACAGTTGTGACTGTAGCAGCAGTAGCTATTGTAGTTGTACTAGAAGTAGTTGCAATAGTAGCAAGAGTAGTAGTAGTAGTAGTAGTAGCAGTAGTAAAAGTAATAGTAGTAGTAATAGCAATAACAGCAGCTGTAGTAGTAGTAGTAGTAGTACTAACAGTAGTAGTAGTAGTTGTAGTAGTAGGAGTAGTAGTAGTAGCAGTAGTTGCCGTAGTAGTAGTAGTAGTGGTAGTAGGAGTAGCAAAAGTAGGAGTAGTGGTAGTAGTAATTGTAGAAGTAGTAGTAGTCGTAGTAGTAGTAGCAAAAGTAGTAGTTGTAGTAGTAGCGGTAAGAGTAGTAGAAGTAGTAATAGTAGTAATAGTAATAGTAGTAGTAGAAACAGAAGTATTAGTAAGAGTAGTTGTAGTTGTAGTAATAGAATTAGTCACAGTCGTAATAGTAGTTGGAAAAGTAGTAGTCGCAGTAGTTGTAGTAATAGAATTAGTCAAAGTAGTAATAGTAGTTGGAAAAGTAGTAGTAGCAATAGTAGTACTAGTAGTTGTAGCTGCAGTAGCAGTACTTATAGTAGCAGTAGCCAAAGTAGCAGCAATTATAGTCATGTACTAGTAACAGCAATGGCAGGAATAGTAGTAGTGTGGCATTCATAATAGTAGCACTAGTAGTAGTAGTTGTACTAACATTGGTAGTAGTAGTAGCAGTAGTCGTTCGAGCAGTGGTATGAGTAGCAGTAGTATTAGGAGAAGAAGTAGTAGCAGCAGTAGTAGTAGTTGGGGTAACAGCAGTAACATTGATGGTAGTAGTCCTAGTCGTAGTAGCAGAGGTAGTTGTAGTAGTCGCAGTTGCCGTCATTCTAGTAGTAATAGCAGTAGCGGTGGTAATAGTCGTAGAAGTAGGAGCAGTAGCAGCAATAGTAGCAGTAGTAGCTAGAGTGGCAGTAGTAGTTGGAGTAGTGGTAGTAGTAGTAGAATTTATAATAGTAGTAGTAGTAGTAGTACTGGTAGCCATTGTAGATGTAGTAGCAGTTGTAGGAGTAGTACTAGTTGTAGAAGTAGTAGTAGTATCAGTAGTAGTAGTTGTAGTAAGAGTAATAGTTGTAGTAGTAATAATAGCAGTAGTGGTAGTCGTAGTAGTAGTAGTAGTAGTAGTAATAGTAGTAGTAGCAGTAGTAGTAGTAGTAGTAGCAATTCTAGAAGTAGCTGTGGTAATAGATGTAGTAGTAGTAGTAGTAGTAGGAGGAGGAATAATAGTAGTAGTACAATTAGTAGTAGTTGTTATTATAGGAGAAGTAGTAGTAGTAGTAGCAGCAGCAGTAGTAGCAGTAGTAGCTGAAGTTGCAGTAGTAGTAATAGTAGTTGTAGTAGTTGTATTAGGAGTAGTAGTAATAGTAGTAGTAGCAGCTGTAGTAGTAATAGTAGTAGTAGTAATAATAGCAGTAATAGTTGTAGTATTAGTAGTAATAGTAATAGTAATAATAGTGGTAGTAGTGGTAATCGTAGTGGCAGTTGTAGTAAGAGTAGTAGTAGCACTAGTTGTAGTAGTAGTAGTAATAATAGTAGTAGTAGTAGTCGTAGTAGTAGTAGTTGTAGTGGTAGTAGTAGTAGTAGTAATAGTAGTAATAAAAGTAGTAGTAGTAGCAATAGTAGCAGTGGTAGCAGCAGTAATAGAAATAGTATTAGCAGCAGCAGTAGTTGTAGTGGAAGTAGTAGTAGAAGTAGCAGTCATCATGGTAGATGTAGTAATAGGAAAAGTAGCAATTTTAAGTGTAGTAGTTGTTGTATTTGAAGCAGTAGTAATGTAGTAGTAGTAATAGTAGTAACAGCAATTGTAGAATCAATAAGAAAAATGGTAGCAGGAGAGTAGTTGTAGTAGTAGTAATAGTAGTAGCAGCAGTAGTATAATCAGAAGCAAAAGTGGTAGCAGGAGAAGTAGTCGTAGTAGTAGTAATAGTAGTAGTAGCTGCAGTAGTAGTAATAGTAGTAATAGTAGTAGCAGTAGCTATAGTGCTAGCAGCGGCAGTAGCCGTAGTAATAGTAGTAGCTGTAGGCATAGTAGCAGTGGTAATAGTAATTATAGTAGCTGTAGCAATGCTAGCTGCAATAGCAATAGCAGTAGTAGTTGTAGTAGTAGTAGCAATAGTAGTAGCAATAGTAGCAGCAGCAGCAGTAGTGGTAGTAATTTCACGAGTACTAGTTATAGCAGCAGTAACAATATTACCTGTAGTAGCAATCGAAGTAGTCCCAACATCTGTAGTAGTAGTAGTAGTAGGAGTAGTAGTTCCAATAGTAGTAACTGTAGCGGAAGCAGTAGCAATAGTAGTAGAAGTAGTGGTAGTAGTTGTAGTAGTATCATAAGTAGTTGTAGTAGTAGCAATAGTAGTAGTTGCAACAGTAGTAGTAGTTGTGCTAGTAGTAATAGGAGTAGTGGGAGCAATTGTAGTTTTAGTAGTAGTAGTAGTCATAGTTGTAGTAGTAGTAGTAGTAGCAGCAGTAGTTATAGCAATAGCAGCCGTAGTAGCAATAGTAACATTTGCTACAGAAGTCGCAGTAGCTGAAGTATTAGTATTAATAGTAGTAGTAGTAATAGTAACTATGGAAGAAGTAATTGTAGTGGCAGAAGTAGCAGGTGTAGCAGTAGTAGCAGTAGTTGCAGTGGTAGAGCATAAGTAGTAGTAGATGTAGTTGTAGTGGTAGAGTAGTACCAATAATAACAATTATAGCAGTAGAAGTAGTGGTAGCAGTAGAAGAAGTAATAGTCATGGTAGCACTACTAGTAGTAGTAGCAGTAGCAGTAGTAGTAGTAGTCGTACTAGCAGAAGTAGTAGTAGAAGTAGTAATAAAAGTAGTTGTAGACGTAGTAGTAGTAGGTGTAGTTGTACTAGAAGTAGCTGTAATAGTAATAGCATTAGTAGTAGAAGCAGCAGTAGTAGGGGTATTAGTAGTTGTATGAAAAGTGGTTATTCTAGCAGTAGCAGCAGTAGTAGAATTAGTAGTAGTTGTACCAATAATAACAGTAGTAGAAGTAATAGTAGTAGTAGAAGTAGCAGCGGTTGTACTAGTAATCATAGTAGCAGTTGCTGTAGTAGCAGTACTAGAAGCAGCAATAGTAGTTTTAGTAGTAGTTGCTATAGTAGAAGTAGTAGCAGCTGTAGGAGCAGCCGTAGATGTTGTTATAGAAGTAGTTAGTAGCAGTCATAGTAGTAACAGTAGTAGTGGTCATAGCCGTAGTAGTAGTAGTAGTTGTTGTTGTTGTTGTTGTAGCAGTAGCAGTAGCATTAGTAGAAGCAGCAGCAGTAGTAGTAATAGTAGTAGTAGTATTAGTAGTAGTAATAGCCGCAATAGTAGTAGCAGTAGTTCTTGTAACAATTGTTGGTGTGAGTAGTAGAAGTAGCAACAGCACTCGTAGCCATAGTGGTAGTCATAGCAGCAGTTGTAGCCACAGTAGTAATAGTGATAGTCGTTGCAGTAGCATCAGCAGCAGCTATAGTAGTAGTACTAGTAGAAGTTGAACTAGTAGTAATAGTAGTAGCAGTAGTCATATCAGTTCTAGTAGTTAGAGTAGTAGGACTAGGAGAAGTAGCTCTAGTAGTTGTCTTAGTAGTAGTAGAAGTAATAGTACATTTGAAGCAATGGTAGCAGTAATAGTACTAGTAGTAGTAATAGTAGTAGTAGTAGAAGTAGTAGTGGTAGTAGTAGTAGCAGTGGTAGTAGTAGTAGTAGTAGTGGGAGTGCCAGTAGCAGCAATACAAGTAGAAATTGTACTAGTAGTAGTAGTAGGAGTAGTAGTTCTAGTTCCCGTAGTAGCAGTAGTAGAAGCTGCAGCAGTAGTTGTACTAGTAGTACTAGTAGTAGCAGAAGCAGTTGTCATATATTAGCAATAGTAGTAGTAGAAGTAGTAGTAGAAGTAGTAGTAATATGAGAAGTAGTAGTAATTGCTGTAGTAGTAGTAGTAGCTGCAATTGTAGTCGTAGTAGAAGTATTAGGAGCAATAGTAGTTGTAGCAGACGTAGCAGTAGTAGTAGTAGTAGCAATAGTAGTCATAGTTGTGGTCTTAGCAATAGTAGTAGTAGTAGCAGCAGTGGTAGCAATAGCAGTAGTATCAGTAGTAGTAGTTGTTGTAGTTGTAGTAGTAGTCGAACTAATAGTAGTGGTATTAGTAGTAGTAGTAGCTTTTGTTGTTATTGTTGTTGTTGTTTTTGTTGTTGTTGTTGTAGTAGTAGTAGCAGTAAGAGCAGTAGCAGAAGTAGTAGTTGTGGTAGAAGTGGTAGTAGTTGTTATTGTAGAAGCAATAGTTGCCGTAGCAGTAGTAGTTGCAGAAGTAGTAGAAGTAGGGGTAGTAATAGTAATAGTTGTAGTAGCAGATGTAGTCATAGCAATGGCAGCAGCAATAGAAAGAGTAGTAGTAGTTGGAGTAGCAGTTGTATTAACAGTAACAAAAGTAGTTGTTGCAATAGCGGTAGCAGTAGCTGTAGTAGTAAGGGTAGCAATTATAGTAGTAGTAGTAGTAGTAGTAGCAACAATAGCAGTAGTAGTAGTCGTAGTAGCAGCAGTAGCAGTTGTAGTTATAGTAGTAGGAGTAGTAGTAGTAGCAGTAGTAGTAGCAGCAATAGCAATAGTAGACGTAGTAATAGTAGTAGAAATAGCTGTACTAGTAGTACTAGTAGCACTAGTAGTAGTAATACTATAGTAGCATCCATAGTAGTAGTAATAGTTGTTGTCCTACAAGTAGTGGTAGTTGTAGAAGTAGTAGTAGTATTAGTAGTAGTAGTAGTAGTAGTAGTAGAAGTAGTATTAGTAGTAGTAGTAGTAGCAGTAGTAGTAGCAGTAGTTGTAGGAGCAGCAGCAGCATTAGTAGATGTAGGTGTACTACCAGTAGTAGTATTAGTAGTAGTAGCGGCAATAGTAGTAGTTGTAGTACTAGATGTAGCAGTAGTCGTAGCAGTGGTAGAAGTAATAGTAGCAGCAGCAGTAGTAGTAATAGCATTAGAAGTAGCAGTAGTAGTGGCAGTCGTAGCTATAGTAGCGGTAGTAGCTCTAGTTGTTGTAGTAGATATAGTAGTGGTAGTGGTAGTGGTAGTAGTAGTAGTCGTACTAGTAGTAATAGTAACAGTTCATGTAGTAGCAGTGGTAGCAGTAGTTGCAGTAGTGGTAGTAGTTGTAGTAGTAGTACTACTACTACTACTATTACTTCTACTAATGCTATTGCAATTGCCACTCCTACTACTACTGCCACTAATACTGCTCCAACTACTACTACAACCACTGCTTCAATTACTAATACTACTCCTACTAATACTACTTCTGCTGCTGCTGCTCTTGCTACTACTACTTCTCCTTCTTCTAATACTGCTACTATTACTACTTTTGCTGCTACCAAAACTACTGTAAGTAATACTTCTACTACTACTACAACTGCTGCAACTACTACTTCTTGTACTACTGCCTCTACTATTACTACTACCACTACTTCTACTACTACAACTACTCCAACTATAACAACAACAACAACTACTACTACTACTACTACTACTATTACTACGGCGAATACTGTTGCTATTACTACTACTTCAACTACTACTACAGCTACCACGACTACTACTTCAACTTCCACTACTACTACTACTATTACTGCTGCTACAACTACAACTACTACTAGTAATACTACGACTACTTTTACTACTACCACATGTACTAGCACCACTTCTCCATCACTACTACTTTCGCCACTACCAATACTGCTATGGTGACAGCTATGGCTACAACAACTGCAATGATAGCTACAATTATTGTGACTACAGTTATTACTATGACTACTGTGACTTTTGCTACTACGGCTACTTCTACTAGTACTAAAACTACTACTTCTTCTACTTCAACTACTGCTATTGCCTCTGCTACTACTTCTCCTAATCTTACTACTGCTACTAGTACTGCTACTACTACACTGCTACTACTATTACTACAATTATTGACGCTACTAATACTACTGCATCAACTTTTAATGCTACTACAACTATTATAGCTACTACTGCTACTGCTACTACAGCTACTGCTACTGCTACTTCCACTACTACTAGTACTTCTACTACTACAATGACATTTGCGACTAATGCTACTACTACAACTACAGCTGCTATTGCTGCCAGTATGACTACTACTACTTTGGCTACTTCTGCTTCTTCTGCTTCTACTACTACTAATGCTACTACCGCAACTTCTGCTAATACTATTGTTGCTACTACTACTACAACAACCACAACAACAACAACTACCACTACTACTACTACCAATGCTGTGACAACTGCTACTACCAGAACAACAACAACTACTACTACTACCACTGCTACTGCTACTACTACTACTACTGCTACTACTACTACTACTACTACAACTAATACTAATACAACTACTACCACTACTATTACTGCTACTACAACTCCTACTGCCACGACTACTACTACTAATACTACTTCTACTATTGCTACCAGCGCTACTATAACTTCTAGGACTACTACTACAACTAACACTACGACTACTACCACTTCAACTAGTACTTCTCCTACTACTGCTACTACTACTGCTGCTACAACTACCACTACCAAAGCTGCTATTACTACTAATACAAATACTACTAGTACTACTCTTATTACTAGTATAACTACTACTATTAGTACTACAAATACAATTACTGCTATGAGTACTACAACAACTAGTATTGCTCCTACTGCTACTACTACAACTATTACTACTGTGACTACTACTACTACTGCTACTGCTACAACTACTACAACAACAACTACTACAACTTCTACTATAGCTTCAACTTCTACTGGTACTACTACTACTATTATTGCAAAAAGTATATCTAGTACTATTATTGCTACTACTGCAACTACTATCACTACTACTACTACTATTTTCACCACTTCTATTAGTACTACTACTACAACGGCTACTACCCCTACTTCTTCTACTGCTACTGCTACTGCTACTACTTCTCCTACTACTACTACTAATACTGCTGCTACTACTACCACTACAACTACTACTACTATTGTTGCTCTTATTACTAGTACTACTACTACCACTACTACTACTACCACTTCTCCAACTACCACTACTAGTAGTTGTACTTCCACTACTACTGCCATTGCTACTGTTTCTACCCTAATACGACTACTACGACTACTACTACTGCTGCTATTGCTACTACAACTACGGTCGCACCTATAAGTATTGCAACTACTACTACAATGGCTAGTATTACTACTACTACTAATATTACTCCTACGACTACTACTACTACAACATCTGCTACTTCTCCAACTACTGCTGCTTCTACTACTCCTACAACTACTACTACTTCTGCGTCAACTACTGCTACTGCTTCTACTAATACTTCTTCTAGTACCGCTATTGCTAGAACTACTGCTACTACTATTGCTACTAATTCTACTACCAGTACTACCGCTACTAATCCTACTGTGACTACTATTACCACTACTACTACTATAGCTCCTACTACTAATTGTCCTATTACTACTACTTCTACTACTGCCTGTGCTACTGCCACTACTACTACTGTTAGTACTATTGTTGTTGCTACTCCTACTGTTGCTACTATTATAAAGACTACAACTTCCAATTCTACAAGTATACTACCACTACAGCAACTACTACTACCACTGCGACTACTGCTACGGCTGCCACTATTGCCACTACTACTGCTACTATTGCCATTGCACTACTACTACTACTACTACTTTTGTGACTACTATGCATCCCCTACTAGTACTACTACTGCTACTATGGCACCTGTTACCACTACTGCTCCTGCTACTACTACTACTACTGCTGCTACTGGAACTAGTCTACGTCTCCTACAGCTTCGACTACCGCTACTACTTTTGCTACTAATTCTACGGCTACTACTACTATTGATACTACTACTACTGCTATTGCTACTATTATTACTACAACTACTACTGCTACTGCTACTACTACCACCATTACTCTTATATGTCTACCACTACTACTACTATTGCTGCTACTACTACTACAACTACAATTACTACTACTACTCCTACTACAGCAATAGCTACTATTGCTACTTCTGCTATTACTACAACTATACAACTACAGCTTTGACCACTACTTCTCCTCCTCCTCCTACTACTACTATTACTGCAATCACTTCTCCTTCTATTAGTACTACTACTACTACTATTGCTACTATTGCTACTACAACTACTTCTCATACTGCTACAACTATTGCTGCAACTACTGGTGTTGCTACTACTCCTACTACTATTACTACGACTGCAAAAACAACTGCTAATACTACTACCACTACTACTACTACTAGTACTACTACTACTACTATTACATCTCCTACCACTACTACTACTACTACTACTACTACTACAACTACAACTGCTATTGTTGCTGCCACTAACCATACAATTGTTGCTACTACAAGTATTATTACTACTACTGCTACTGCTACTAGTATTACTTCTCCAACTACTGCTACAAATCCAACTACTATTGCTGCAACTACTAGTAGTAGTGCTACATCTACTACTGCTACAACTACTACAATAATTTCACCTACCATTGATGGTACTACTTTTACTACTACTACCACTACTACTTCTACTACTGCAACTACTGCTACTACTACTCTTGCAACTTCTATAGCTACTATGACCACTGCTTCAACTAGTACAACTACTGCTAGTTTTGCTACTACTACATCTACTACTAATGTTGCTGCTACTTCTGCTATAGTTGCTACTACTATTACTACTGCTACTACTATTCCTTCTACTATTGCTACTATTATTACTGCTACTACTACCACTATTACCATGACTAGTTCTACTACTGCTACTACTACTACTCATATGTCTATTACTTCTACTGTTGCTAGTACCCCTACTGCTACTATTGCAGCTACAGCAGCTATCGCTAGTACTACTCCTATGACTATTGCCACTACTATGACTACTACTACTACTGCTGCTAATACAACTACTACTAGTGCTACTACTACTACTTCCACTATTGCTACTACTACTTCTGCTCTTACTACTTCTACTACTATTACTACTAGTAGTACTACCACCACCACTACTACTACTGCTGCTGCTGCTCCTTGTACTACTACTACTACTACTACTACTTTTGCTAGTACTACTGGTAATGCTGCTGCTACTACTACAACAACTACTACTACTACTTTTGCTAGTACTGCTGGTACTGTTGCTGCTACTACTACTACTACTACTACCACCACCACTGCTACTACTACTACTGCTACTACTACTGCTACTACTTACAATACTACTGCTAATGTAGCAACTACTGCTTCTATTACTTCTACTGCTACTACTGCTACTACAACTGCTACCACTATGACTACTACTGCAACAACTACTTCTGCTACTAGGAGTAGTAATAGTAGCAGGAGAAATTATTGTAGCAGTAGTAGCAGTAGTAGTTGCAGCTGTAGTAGTAGCAGTTGTTGTAGCAGTACTAGTAGT
Source organism: Trichopus zeylanicus subsp. travancoricus (assembly GCA_005019695.1). Classification (NCBI taxonomy): domain Eukaryota; kingdom Viridiplantae; phylum Streptophyta; class Magnoliopsida; order Dioscoreales; family Dioscoreaceae; genus Trichopus; species Trichopus zeylanicus. The sequence goes on from RXID01015426.1 coordinate 12,893, forward strand.
AGCAATAGTAGTAATAGTAGTAGTAGTAGCAGCAGTCGTAGTAGTAGTAGTAATAGTAGTAGTAGTAGAAGTAGTAATAGTAGTAGTAGTAGTAGTAGCAGTAGTCGTAGTAGTAGTAACAGAAATAGTAGGACTGTAGCAGCAGTAGTAGTGACTACAGTAGGAGTAGTAGTAGGAGAAGTAGAGCAGTACTAGCACTAGTTTAGCAGCGACAACAAAAGTAGCAGAAGTTGTAGAATTAGTAACAGTCGTAGTAGTACTAGTAGCTGCAGTAGTAGTTGTCATAGTAGTAGCAGTTGCAGTAGTAGTTATAGTAGTAGTACTAGTAGTAGTAGAAGGAGCGACAATAGTAGTAGCAATAGTCGTAGTAGTAGCTATAGCAGTTGTGGCAGTAGTAGCAGTAATAGTACCAGTAGTGGCTACTGTAGCAGTAATAGTAGTAGCTATAGTAGTTGTAGCAAAAGGGGTAGAAGTAGTAGCTGTAGTAGTAGTACTAGTAGTAGTAGTAGTAGTAGCAATAGCTGTAGTAGAAATTATAGTAGTAGAACTAGTAGTAATAATAACAATAGTAGTAGTAGTACTAGTAGCAGTCGGAGTAACAGTAGTAGTAGAAGTAGCAGTAGTAGCAGTTCTAGTAGTAGTAGTAGAAGATGGAGTAGTTGTAGTAACAGAATTAGTAGTAGTAGCAGTAGTAGTAGCGATTGTAGCCTTAGTAGTAGCTGCAGCAGCAGCAGTAGCACTAGTAGTAGTAGTAGTAAAACATGGAGCAGTAGTAGAAGCAGAAGTAGAAGTAGTTGTTGCTGTAGTAGCTCTAATAGTACTAGTACTCTAGTAGTAATAGTACTAGTAGTTGTAGTAGTAGTGGTAGGAGTTGTGGCAGTACCACTAGTAGTTGCAATAGTAGTTGCAGAAGTGGTAGTAGTTGTTGTAGTAGCAGTAATAGTAGTAGTATTAGAAGAAGTAGTTTTAGTTATAGTAGTATTAGTTGCAATAGTAGTATTAGCAGTAGAAGGAGTCATAGTAGTACTAGTAGTAGTTGTAGAAGCAGAAAAAGTAGTAGTAGTAATTGTCATAGCATTAGTGTTATAGTTAAAGTAGCAGCAACAGTAGTAGCAGCAATAGTGGGAGTAGTTGTTGTTGTAGTAGTAGTAGTACAGTAGTAGTAGTAGTAGTAGTAGTGCAGTAGAAATAGTAGTAGTTCCAGTAATATTAGTAGCAGTAGTAGTCGAAGTGGTGGTGGTAGCAGCAGCAGTAGTAGTATTGGTAGTAGCAGTAGAATTTGTCATATAGTAGTAATTGTAGTAGTAGCTGTAGAAGCAGTAGTCATAGCAGTAGCAGTACTAGTTGGATTAGTGGCAAAAGTTGCAGTTGTTATAGCAGCAGCAGCAGCAATAGTGTTAGTTCTAGTAGGAGTAGCAGTAGTAGTAGTAGTAGTAGTTATAGTAGTAATAGTCATTGCATTAGTAGCGTAAGTAGTAGTCGTATTAGTGGTAGCAGTACTAGCAGTAGTAGCTATAGTGGCTGAAGTAGCAATAGTTACAGTCATAGCAGTTGTAGCAGTAGTAGCAATAGTAGTAGAAGTAGTAGTAGTAGTAGTAGTAGTAGTAGCTGTAATAGGTCTAGAAGTAGTAGTAATAGCGATAGTAGTAGAAGCAGTATTAATAGTTGTAGTGGTAATACTATTAGTTGCCGCGGTAGTAGCAGTAATAGTAGTATTAGTAGGAGTAGCAATTATAGTTGTAGCAGATGTCGCAGCAGTACTAAGTGTAGTAGGACAAGTAGTACTAGTAGCAGAAGCAGTAGAAGTAATTATAGTAACACTCGTAGTAGCAGCGGTAGTAGCAGTAGTTGTAGTAGTAGTAGTAGTAGCACTAGGAGCTATTGCAGTAGCAGTATCTATAGCAGTAGTAGTAGTCATAGGAGTTACGGTAGTAGTAGTTGTAGTGGTAGTTGTTATTATTGTAGCAACAGTAGCACTAGTAGCAGTCGTAGAAGAAGTAGTAGTAGTAGCAGTAGTAATTTTAGTGGCAATCAAATTAGTGGTAGCAATAGTGGGAGTAGTAGTAGTTGTTGTTGTTGTAGTAGTAGTGGCAATAGTAGCAGTAGTAGTAATTTTAGTAGCAATACCATTAGCAATAGTAGAAATAGTAGTAGTAGGAGTAGTAGTTGTAGTGGCAGTCGAAGAAGTGGTAGCAGTAGCAGCAGTAGTAGTAGTGGAAGTAGTCAAAGAAGTCCTAGTGGAATTAGCCATAGAAATAGTAGTAGTAGAAGCAGTAATAGAACTAGAAGTAGTAGTAGAAGTAGTAATAGAACTAGAAGTAGTAGTAGTAGTAGTCGTAGAAATAGAAGTAGTTGTACCAGTAGCAATAGTAGTAGTAGTAGTAACATTAGTAGTACCAATAGTAGTAGTAATGGCAGTAGTATTAGTTGGAGCTGCAGCAGCAGTAGCAGTAGTAGCAGAAGTAGCTGTGGTAATAGTAGTAGGAGAAGAAGTAGTAGTAGAAGCAGCAGCATTAGTAGTATTAATAGTTGTCGTAGTAGTCATAGTAGTAGCAGTAGCAGCTGTAGCAGCAGCAACGATAGTAACAGCAGCTGTGTTGCAACAGTTGTAGTAGAAGTAGCAGTTGTTGCAGCAGCAGCTGTAGGAGTAGTAATAGTAGTAGGAGTAGTAGTTGTAGTAGTAGCAGTAGTAGTAGTTGTAGTCATAGAAGTTGTAGCAGTAGTAGCAATAGTAGTTGTAGAAGTAGTAGTAGAACTAGAGGTAGTAGTAGTAGTAGTAGTTGCAGCAGCAGCAGCAGCAGTAGTAGTAGTAATATTACTAGTACCAGTAGTGGTAGTAATGGTAGTAGTATTAGTTTGAGTAGCTATAGTTATAGTAGCGGTAGTAGTAGTAGTGGTAATAGCAGTAGGAGAAGTAGTAGTGGTAGTAGCAGCAGTAGCAGCAGAGCATCGTTAGTAGTATTAGTAGTTATCGTAGTAGTCATAGTAGTAGCAACAATTGTAGTAGTAGTAGCTGCAACAACAGTAGCAGCAACAATTGTAGTAGCTGCAACAACTGTAGCAGCAACAATTGTAGTAGTAGTAGCTTTGTTGCAGCAGTTGTAGTAGAAGTAGCAGTTGTAGAAGTAGCAATAGTTGCAGCAATAGCAGTAGTAGGAGCAGTAATAGTTGTAGGATTAGTAGTAGTAGTAGTAATAGTAGTAGAAATAGTAGTTGTAGTAGTAGCAGTTGTAGCAACAGTAGCAATAGTAGTAATAGTAGGAGTAGTAGTAGTATTAACAGCAATAGTGGGAGCAGTAGTGCAGTAGCAGTCATAGTAGTAGTAGTAGTAGCAACAGCATTAGTGCTAGTAATAGTAGTAGTTGTTATGGTTGCAGCAATAATAGTAGTTGCAGCAGCAATAATAGTAGTAGAAGTAGCGGTAGTAGTAACAGTATTAGCATAAGTTATAGTAGAAGTAGTATTAGTAGTAGTAGTAGTAATAATAGTAGTAGAAGTTATGGCAGAAGCCGTAGCAGTAGTCGTCGCAAAAGTAATCGTAGTAGAAGTAGTAGCAGCAGTAGTAGTAGAAGCAATAGTAGTGGTAATAGTAGTATTGGTTGTAGTAGTAATACTAGTAGTAGCAGTAGTAGTAGAAGCAGTAGTAGGATTAGGAGGAGTAGGAGGAGTAGTATTAGTCGCAGTAGTTGTTGTTGTACTACGAGCAGTAGTAGTAGGAGCAGTAGTTGTTGTAGTAGCAGAAGTAGTGGTAGCATCAGTAGTAGTAGTAGCGGAAGTAATAGTACTAGTGGTTGTAGCAGTAGTAGTAGGAGCAGTAATAGTTGTAGCAATAGTAGTTGTTGTTGTTGTTGTTGTGGTAGTAGTAGTAACAGTAGTAACAGTAGTAATACCAGTATCCAAAAGAGCAGTGGCAGCAGTAGCAATAGTATTAGCAGTAGTAGTAGTATTAGTAGTTGAAGCTGTAGCAGTAGTAGCAGTTGTAGTAGTAGTAGTAGTAGTAGTAGTAGTATTACTAGTGGTAGTAATACCAATAGTAGTAGTAGGAGAAGCATTTGTAGCAGTAGTAGCAGTAGTAGCAGTAGCAGTAGTAGCAGTAGTACAAGTTGTTGTAGTAGTAGTAGTCGAAGCTGTAGCAGTTATATTAGTAGAAGTAGTAGTAGTAGAAGCATTAGTAATAGTTGTGGTAGCAGTAGTAGTAGCGGTAGTACCAGCTGTAGTAGTTGTTGTAGCAACTGTAGTAGTAGTAGTCGAAGCCACCATTGTAGTAGTAGTAGTAGTAGCTGTGGTAGTTGTAATAGTAGTTGTCGTCGTAATAGTAGTAGTAGGAGTAGTAGTAGCTGTAGTTGTATTTGTTGTAGCTGTAGTTATATTAGTAATAATAGCAGTCGCTGTACTAGTAGTTGTAGCAACACTAGGAGTAGTATTGGCAATAGTTGTAGTAATACTTGTAGTAGTGGTAGTAGTAGAAGAAGTAGATGTAGTTGCAGTTGTAGTAGTAGTAGCAAAAATTGTAGCACAAGTAGTCATAGCAGCAGTAGCAGCTGTAGTAGTAGTAATAGTAGTATAAGTAGTAGTAGGAGGAGTAGTAGTAGTAGAAGCAATAGTACCAATAGAAGCAAGGGTAGTGGTTATACTCATAGTAGTTGTAGTAGTAGTAGCAATAGTAGTAGAAGTTATTGTGGCGATAATAGTAGTAGTAGTGGTAGCAGCACTAGTCGTAGTAGTAGTTGCTGTCCTAGGAGCAGTAGTAGTAGTAGTTGGAGAAATAGTTGTAGTAACAGTAGTAGTAGTAGTAGCAGTTGTTGTAGCAGTTGTAGCCGTAGCAATAGTTATAGCAGTAGTAGTAGTAGTAGCAGCAGTAGTAATAGAATTACTAGGACTATAGCAGCAGTCATAGTAACTGCAATATGAGTAGTAGTAGGAGAAATAGTGCAATATTAGCGCTATTTTAACCAGTGGCAACTTTGGTAGGAGAAGTAGTAGGATTAGTAGGTCATAGTAGTAGTATTAGTAGCTGCATTATTAGTTGTCATGGTAGTAGCAGTTGCAGTAGCCATTGCAATAGTAGTAGTAGTAGTAGTAGTAGTAGAAGTGGCATTAGTAGTAGCAGTAGTAGTAGTAGTAGCAACAACAATTATAGATGAAGTAGCAGTAGTCGCTGTAGTATTTGCAATGGCAGTAGTAGTAGTAGGAGTAGTAGTAGTGGTAGTCGTAGTAGTAGCAGTAGTTGTAGCAGTAGTAGCAAAAGGAGTAGAAGTAGTAGCTGTAGTAGTAGTAGTAGTAGTAGTCACAGTAACAGTAGTAGAAATCGTAGTAGTAGATCTAGTAGTAGCTGAAGTAGTGGACTGTTAGTAATAGGAACAATAGTAGTAGCAGTAGCAGTAGCAGTCGGAGTAGCAATATTAGTAGCAATAATACTAGTAGTTGTAGTAGAAGATGGAGGAGTAGTAGTAACAAAATTAGTGGTAGTAGTAGTAGTAGCTATAGTAGCAGTAGGAGTAGCAGTAGTAGTTATTGTTGTATTAGTAGTTGTACAAGTAGTAGTTGTAGTAGTAGAAGATAGAGCAGTAGTAGAAGTAGAGGTAGTAGTTGTTGTTGTAGTTGTAGCTATAGTAGTACTAGTACTAGTAGTAGTATTAGTAGTAGTAGTTGTAGTCGAAGTAGTAATCGTTGAAGTAGCAATAGTAGTAGCAATTGTAGTAGCAGAAGTGGTGGTGGTGGTGGTAGTAGTAGTAGTATTAGTTGTAGTAGTAGTATTAGTGACAGAAGTAGGAGTCTTAGTATTATTAGTAGCAGTAGTAGTAGTAGTAGTAGTAGGAGGAGGAGGAGGAGGAGTAGTACAAGTAACAGTAGTAGCAGCAGTAAAAGTAGTTGAAGTAATTGTAGTAGTAGTGGTGGTTGTAATAAAAGTAGTAGCAGCAGTTGAAGCAGCAATAGTCACAGTAGTTATAGTAGTAGTAGTAGTATCATTAGTATTCGCAGTAGTAATAATAGTAGTACCAATAGTATTTTCAGTACTAATAGTAGCAGTACGAGTAGTATTATTATTATTAGTAGTAGTCGGAGAATTAGTAGTAGTAGCAGTAGTAGCAGTACTATTGGTAGTAATAGTAGAATTTGTCTTATAGTAGTAATTGTTGTAGTAGTTATAGCAGTAGTAGTACTAGTTGGATTATTGGCAGAAGTTGCAGTAGTTATAACAGTAGTAGTAGTAGTAGCAGCATTAGTTCTAGCAGCAGTAGTAATAGTTGTAGCATTAGTAGCACAAGTAGTAGTCATATTAGTGGTAGTAGCAATAACAATAGTAGCTGTAGTAGCAGAATTAGTAGTAGTTGCAGTCATATCTATAGTAGTAGTAGTAGTAGTAGCAGTAATAGTTGTAGAAGTAGTAGTTGTTGTAACAGAAGTAATAGTAAAAGTAGTATTAATAGTCATATTGGCAATACTAGTAGTAGCCGTGGTTGTAGCAGCAATAGTAGTATTAGTAGGAGTAGCAGTTCTAGTAGTAGCAGAGGTCGTAGTAGTACTAATAGTCATAGGACAAGTAGTGCTAGTAGCACAAGCATTAGAAGTTGTAGTAGTAATACTCGTAGTGGCAGTGGTAGTAGCAGTAGTTATAATAGTAGTAGTAGCAGTAGTAGTAGTCATAGGAGTAGTGGCAGTAGTAGTTGTTGTTATTTTTGTAGCAAGAGTAGCACTAATAGTAGTAGTAGTAGTAGCAGTAGTAATTTTAGTGGCTGTCAAATTAGCGGTAGCAGTAGTGGCAGTAGTAGCAATTGTAGTAGTAGTTGTTGTTGTTCTTGTAGTGGTGGCAGTAGTAGTAGTAGAAGTAATAGTAGTAGCACCAATAGTAGTAGTAGTAGTAGTAGTAGTAGCTGTAATAGTTGCAGTGGCAGTCGAAGAAGTGGTAGCAGAAGTAGTACCAGTAGTGGAAGTAGTCGAAGAAGTTATAGCAGAAGTAGCAGTAGCAATAGTAGTAGTAGTAGTAATAGAACTAGAAGTAGTAGTGGTAGCAATAGTGGTGGTAGTATTAGTAGTAGTAGTAATAGCAGCAGTAGTAGTAATATTAGTAGTACCAGTAGTAGCAGCAGCGGTTGTAGTATTAGTTGGAGTAGCAGTAGTAGTAGTTGTTGTTGTTGTTGTAGCAGTGGCAATAGTAGTAGAAGTAGTAGTGGTAGTAGTAGCAGTTGCAACATCAGTAGTATTAGTAGTTGCCACAGTAGTCATAGTAGTAGCAGCTGTGCTGCAACAGTTGTAGTAGAAGTAGAAATAGTTGCAGCAGCAGTAGCAGTAGGAGTAGTAATAGTAGTACGAGTAGTAGTAGTAGTTGTAGTTGTAGCAGTTGTAGCAACAATAGCAATTGTAGTAGTAGAATTAGTAATAGAACTAGAAGTAGTAGTAGTAGTAGTAGTAGTAGTAGTAGTAGTAGTAGTAGTAGAAGTAGTAATAGTAGTAGTAGTAGTAGTAGTAATATTATTAGTACAAGTAGTAGTAGTAGTGAGAATAGTATTAGTTGGAGTAGTAGCAGTAGTAGTAGTAGTAGTAGCAGCAGTGGTAATAGTAGTAGGAGAAGTAGTGGTAGTAGCAACAACAGTATTTAGAGCAGTACTATCAATAGTAGCATTAGTAGTATTAGTAGTTGCCATTGTAGTCATAGCACTAGAGGCTATAGCAGAAGTAGCAACAACTGTAGTTGTAGTAGCTGTGTTGCAGCAGTTGTAGTAGAAGTAGCAGAAGTTGTAGCAGCAGTAGTTGTTGGAGTAGTAATACTGGTAGGAGTAGTGGTAGTAGTAGTAGCAGCAGTAGTAGTGCTAGTAATAGTAGTTGTTGTTGTTGTAGTTGCAATAGAAGCAATAGTAGCAGCAGTAATAGTAGTAGTAGTAGTGGCAGTAGCAATAGTAGTAGCTGAAGTTATAGTAGGAGTAGTATTAGTAGTAGTAGCTATAGTAGTAACAGTAGTAGTAGAAGTTATAATAGAAGTCGTAATAGTAGTAGTAGTCGCAGTAGAAGTAATCTTAGCAGTAGAAGTTACAGTAGAAGTAATAGTAGTAGTAGTAGAAGCAGCAGTAGTAGTAATAGTAGCAATAGTAATAGTAGTAATACTAGTAGTAGCAGTAGTAGTGAAAGCAACAGTAGGATTAGGAGGAGTAGGAGTAGTAGTAGTAGCAGTAGCAGTAGTTGTAGTACCAGTAGTAGTAGTAGTAGTAGTAGCAGGAGTAGCAGTAGTTGCAGAAGTAGCAGAAGTATCAGTAGTAGTAGTAGCAATAACATCTGTAGTAGCAAAACTAGTAGTAGGAGCAGTAGAAGTAGAAGCAGAAGTAATAGTAGTGGTGGTTGTAGCAGCAGTAGTAGTTGTTGTCATAGTAGTAGTGGTTGTAGTAATTGTAGTAGCAATAGTAATAGCAGTAGTGGCAGCAGTCCCAGTTTTAGTAGCAGTAGCGATAGTAGTAGTATTAGTAGGAGCAACAGTACGAGTAGTAGTAGTTGTTGTAGTAGTGGTGGTAGGAGTACCACTTGCAGCAGTAGGAGTAGCAGTAGTAGCAGAAGTACCAGTAGCAGTAGCAGTAGAAGTAGATGTTGTAGTAGTAGTAGCAATAGAAGCAGTAGCAATAGTAGTAGCAGATGTAGTAGTAATAGTAGCAATAGAAATAGTAGTAGTAGCAGTAGTAGCAGTAGCTATAGTAGTAGTAGTAGCAATAGTAGTAGGAGTAGAAGCCACAGTTGTAGTTGTAGTAGCAGTAGTTGTGGTAGTTATAGTAGTAGCAATCATAGTAATAGTAGTAGTAGTCATAGTAGTAGCTGTCGTAGAAGTAGTAGTAGTAGTAGTAGTAGTAGTAGTAGTAGTAGTAGTAGTAGTAGTAGTAGTAGTAGTAGTAGTAATTATAGCAATAGTTGTGCTAGTGGTTGTAGCAACACTAGGGGTAGTAATAGCAATAGTTGTAGTAGTAGTTGTAGTAATGGTGTAGTAGAAGAAGAAGATGTACTTGTAGTAGTAGCAGTAGTAGCAGCAGTTGCAGTAGTAGCAGTTGTAGTAGTAGTAGTAGAAATAGTGCTAGCATTTGTTGCAATAGTTGTAGCTATCGTAGTAGTAGCAGAAGTAGTTTTTGAAGTAGCAATAGTTGTAGTAAGCACAGTTGTAGTAGTAATAGTTGTAGTAGAAGTAGCAGTAGGAGTAGAAGCAATAGTAGTAGCTATAACAGTAGTTGTAGGACTAGTAGTGCTAGCAATAGCAGTAGTAGCAGCGACTGTAGTAGTAGCTATAGCAGTAGTTGTAGTAGTAGAAGTAGTAGTAGTATTAGTATTAGCAGTAGCAGTAGTTGCAGTCATTGTAGTAGTACGAGTAGTAGAAGTAGCAGCATTATCAGTCATTGTAGTAGTGGTAGTAGTAGCGGTAGTAGTAGGTGAAGTAGTAGAAGTAGTAGCAGTAGTAGTAATCATAGGAGATGAAGTCATAGTAGCAATTGTAGCAGTAGTAGTATTAGTTTTGATAGTAGTAGTAGTTGTTGTTGTAGTAGTAGAAGTGGCAGTAGTTGTTATAGTAGTAGTAGAAGTAGTAGTAGTAGCATTAGTCGCAGTAGTTGTCATAGTAGTCGTAGTGGTCATAGTACTAGTAGCATTAGTAGTAGTGCCAGTAGTAGTAGCAATGGTAGTAGGAGTAGAAGTAGTAGTTGTAGCAATAATAGTTGTTGTAGTAGCGGCATTAGTAGCAGGAGGAGTAGTAGTAGTAGTAGTAATAGTAGTAGTAGTAGTAGTAGTAGTAGTAGTAGTAGTAATAGTAGCAGCAGTAGTAGTAGTTGTTGTAGAAGCTACGACAGTAGTAGTAGCAGTAGTAGTAGTAGTAGCAATAGCAGCAGCAGTAGTTGTAGTATTAGTTGTTATTGTAGTAATAGTAGTAGTAGTAGTAGTAGCCGTACTAGCAGTCATAGTAGTGGTAGCAAAAGTAGCTGTAGTAGGCATAGTAGCAGTAGTAGTAGGAGTAGACGTGGTGCTAGTAGTAGAGGTTGGTTGTTGTAATAGTTGTAGTAGTAGTAGTACTAGTAGCACCGGAAGTAGTTGTAGCAGTAGTAGTTTTAGTAGGAGTAGCAGTAGTCCTAGCAGGAGTAGTAGTTGGATTAGTAATTGTAGTTTTAGAAGTATTAGTAGCTGCAAAAGTAGTAGCAATAGCAATGGTAGTATTAGTAGTAGTAGTAAGAGTAGTTGTAGTAGTAGTAGCAATAGTCGTAGTAGAAGCAGTGGTAGTAGCAGAAGCAATAGCAATCGTTGCAGAAGTAGTAGTAGTAGTAATTCTAGTAATAGAAGTAGCAGTAGCAGTAGTAGTAGTTATGGTTGTGGTAACTGCATTAGCAGCAGCAGTAGTAGCTGTAGTAGTAGCAGCAGTAGTAGTAGTAACGACTGCAGTAGTAGTAGTAACGGTAGCGGCAATAGTAATAGTTGTAGTCGTGGTAGCAGTAGTACTTGTAGTAGTAGTGGTTGTAGTATTAGCAGTAGTAGTTGAACTAGGAGTAGTAGTTGTAGTAGTGGTAGCAGCAATAGTAGTAGTAGTAGTAGTAGTAGTAGTAGTTGTATAGTAGTAGCAGTAATAGTAGTAGCCGTAGTAGGAGTTGCGATAATGGTTGTATATTAGTAGCAGTAATAGTGGTAGCAGTAGTAGTAGTAGGAGTCGTGGTAGTAGGAGTAGTAGTAGTAGTATTAGTAGTAGTTGTTGTAGTAGCCATAGTAGTGGTATTAGTCATAGCGTTACAAGCAGTAGTAGTACTAGTTGCTGTATTAGTGGTGGTAGTAGTAGTAGCTGAAGTAGTAAAAGGATAATTTTGATTTCAAGTAGTAGTTGTAGTAGTTCTCGAAGTAGTATTAGCAATAGCGGTAATAGTTGTAGTAGAAGTAGCAGAAGTAGCAGTCACAGTAGCCATAGTTGTAGTAGCAGAAGTTGTAGCTGCAGTAGTAGAAATAGTAGCAGCAGCAGTAATAGTTATAGTTATAGTAGTAGCAGCAGTAGTAGTAGTTGTAGTAGTAGGAGTAGTACTAGTAATAGTAGGAGTAGCACTAGTAATAATAGTAGTAGTAGTAGTAGTAGAAGTAGTAGTGGGAGTAGCAGTAATGGCAAGAACAGTAGCAGCACTGCTAGTAGAAGAAGTAGTAGGAGCTTCAGTAGTAGGAGTATCAGTAGTAGCTGCGGTGGTTGTAGTAGTAGTAGTAGGAGTAGTAGCAGTAGTAGTAGGTGTTGTTGTAGTAGCAGTAGGAGAAGTAGTAGTATAAGCAGTAGTAGTAGTCATAGTAGCAGTAGTAGCAGTTATAGATGTCGTATTAGTAGAAGTAGTAGTAGTAGCAGTAGTTGTAGTAGTAGTAGTAGTGGCAGTAGTAGCAACTGCATTAGTAGTAGTTGTAGTAGTAGCTGTAGTAGTAGTTGAAGTAGAAGTAGTAGTAGTAGGAAAAGTATTAGCAGTAGTGGTAGAAATAGTAATTGTAGTACTAGTAGCAGTAGTAGCCGTAGTAGTATTAGTAGTAGTAATAGTAATAGTGGTCGTAGTTATAGTAGTAGTTGTAGCAATAGTAGTAGTAGAAGTAGTAGTAGTTGTAGTGGTAGTTGTAGTAGTAGTCATAGTAGTAGTAGTAGTAGTAGTTATAGCAGCCATAGTTGTCGTAGGAGCAGCAGCGACAGTGGTATTAATATCAGTAGTAGTAGCAGAAGTAGTAATAGCAATAGTAATAGGCGCAGTAGTAGTAGTAGTAATAGTAGTATTAGCAGCAGAAGTAGTAGCAGGCGTAGTAGTAGTAGTAGACAAAGAAATAGAAGCAGTTGTACAACTAGATTGAGTAGAAGTGGTAGTAATAGTAGGAGTAGTAGTAGCTATAGTAGGAGTAGTAATAGCAGCAGTAGAAGTATAAGTGGTTGTAGTAGCAGTTGTAGTAGGATCATCACTAGTGATAGTAGTGTTTGTAGTAGGAGTAGTAGTTGGAGTATTAGTAGTAGTAATACTAGTAGTAGTAGCAGTAATAGTAGCGATAGTAGTAGTAGTAGTTATTGTTGTTGTTGTTGTTGTTGTTGTTGCTGTAGTTTTTGTAATAGTAGTAGTAGTACTAGTAGCAGCAGTAATAGTAGTTGTAGTTGTAGAAGTAGAAGTAGTACCAATAGTAGCAGCTGAAGTAGTGGCAGTAGTAGTAGTTATTGTAGTAGTGGTAGCTGTAATAGTAGCAGCGGCAGTTGTAGCAATGGTGTTAGTAGTAGCAACAGTAGCCGGAGTAGCAATAGTAGTTGTAGCAGCAGTTATAGCATTAGAAGCAGAAGTTGTAGTAGTAGCGTAGCAGTAATAGCTGTAGAAGTAGTTGTAGTAGTTGTTGTAGTAGTAATAGTTGAAGTACTTCTATTAGTAGTAGCAGTAATAGTGGTAGCAGCGATAATATTAGTAGGAGTAGTAGTAGTAGTAATAATAGAAGTAGTAGTAGTAATAGTAGTGGGAGAAGTACTAGTCGTAGTCATTGTGGTAGCTAGAGTAGAAGTAGTGTAGCAGTAGTAGTAATAATGGTAGAAGGAGTAGTAGTAATAGTTGCAGTAGAAGTAGTAGTTGTAGTAGTAGTGGAAGTAATAGCAACAGCAGCAGAAGTAGTCGTAACTAGGGTAGTAGAAATAACAGTAATAGTAATAGCTGTAGCGGTAGTAGTAACAGTAATAGTAGTAGTAGCAGTAGTAGTAGAAGTCCTAGTTGTAGTAGTAGTAGTAGTAATAGCATCAGTTGTAGTAGTAGCCTAGCTGTAGTAGTAGTAGAAGTAGAAGACGTAGTAGTATTAATAATTGTTGTAATAGTAGTTGCAGCAGTAGTAGTAGTATTAGTAGTAATAGTAGTAGTAGTAATAGTTGTAATAGTAGTAATCGTAGTTGCAAAAGTAGTAGTTGTAATAGCAGTACTAGTAGTAGTAGCAGCAGTAGTAGTAGTCATAGTAGTAGTCGTAGTAGTAGTAGTAGTAGTAGTAGTAGTAGTAGTAGTAGTAGTAGTAGTAGTAGTAGTAGGATTAGAAATTTTGGTATGAATTGGTGTAGGAGGAGTAGTTGTAGGTGTAGTATTAGGAGTAGCAGTAGATGTAGTAGTAGCAGTAGCAGTAGTAGTAGCAGTAATAGCAACAATTGTAGTGGTAGTAGTTGTGATAGCGGCAACAGCTTCTTAGTAGTAGTAGTAGTAGCAGCAGCAGTAGCCGTTGTAGCAGTAATAGTAGCAGTAGCAGTATTAGCAGTAGTAGCATTAGCATCAGTAGTCGTCATTGCAGTAGTAGTACTATTAGCTGTAGTGGTAGCAGGAGGAGTAGTAGAAGCAGTAGAAGTAGCAACAGTAGTACCCGAAGAAGTAGCAGTTGTAGGATTCGTAATATTATTGTTGTTGTAGTACTATTAGTTGTAATAGTATTTATAGTAGCAGTAGTAGTTGTTGTAGTAGTAGTATTAGTAGTAAGTAGTAGCAGTAGTAGTTGTTGGAGTAGTAGTAGTAGTAGAAGTAGCAATAGTAGCAGTTGTTGCAGCAGTGGTAGTCATAGTAGTAGTTTTAGTAGTAGTAGCAGTAGAAGTGGTAATAGTATTAGCAGTAGTTGCAGCAGTAGCAATAGTGCTAGTAGTACTATTTGTGCCAGTAGTGGTAGTAGTACTAGTAGTAGTAGAAGTGTAGTGGTAGCAGCAGCAACAGTTATAGTAGTAGTTATAGTAGTGGTTGTTGTCGTAGTCGTAGTAGTACTCGAAGTAGTACCAGTAGTAGCCATAGTGGCAGTTGTAGCGGTTGTAGCAGTCGTAGCAGAAGTAGTAGTAGAAGTAGTAATAGTAGCAGTAGTTGTAATAGTAGCAGTAGCAATAGTAGTTGTAGAAGTAGTAGTTGTTACAACTATAGCATTAGTAGGAGCAATAGTCGTAGTAGTAGCCGAATTAGTAGCAGTTGTAACAACAGTAGGAGGAGTGTTAGTTGCAGCAGAAATAGTAGTAGTATTTTTAGTAGCAGTAGTAATAGTAATAGTAGCAGGAACAGTATTAGCATTAGCAGTTGCAGTAACAATTATTTTAGCAGCAATAGTAGTAGTGCAACAATGGCAACAGTCGTAGCATAGTTAAAGTAATAGTAGCAGCAGTCGTAGTAACAGTAGTAGTAGTAGTAGCAGTAGTCTTTGTAGTAGTAGTAGTTGTTGTAATAGTATTAGTAGTAATTGTGGAAGTAGTAGTAATAGTAGTTGGAGCGATAATCGTAGCAGCAGTGGTAGCAGTAGTTGCAGTAGTTGCAGCAGCTGCAGTAGTAGTAGTAGTAGTAGCAGTAGTTGTCATTGTAACACTTTTACTATGAGGAGTAGAAGTAGTAGTAGGAGTAGGAAGTGATCAGAGTAGAAGTAGCAGTAGTAGTACTAGCATTAGTAGTTGTAGTAGTAGTAGTGGTGGTGGTAGCCGTAGTAATAGAAGTACTATTAGTAGTAGTAGTAAAAGTAGTCGTAGTAGTAGTAGTAGCAACTATTGCAGTAGTAGGAGTAGAAGTAGTAGTAGTAGTAGCAGTAGCAGTAGCAGAAGTTGTAGTTGAAGCATTAGTAGATCAGTAGTAGTAGTAGTAATAAAGAAGTAGTTGTAGTTGTTATTGTCGGAAAACTGGAAGTAGTAGTAGTAGTAGTTATAGCAGAAGTACTAGTAACAACAGTAGTTGTAAAAGTAGTTGTCGTAGTAGTGGTAATAGTTGCAATAGTAGTCGAAGCATTAGTAGAACCAATAGAAGTAATAGTAGTAGTAGCAAAATCAATATTTGCACTTGTGACAGTAGCAGCAGCAGCAACAGCAGTAGTAATAGTATTATTGGTAGCCGTAGTAGTAGTAGTAGCAGTAGTAGTACTAGTAGTTGTAGTAGCAGCAGTAGTAGTAATAGTAGTAGTAGCAGGAGTAGTAGTAGTAGCACTAGTCGTAGTGCTAGTAGCGGCAGCAGTAGCAGCATTGGTAGTAGTTGTAGTAGTAGCAATACTAGTAGTAGTAGTAGTAGTAGTAGCAGTAGTAGGAATTGCAGTAGTATCAAAAGTAGGAGAAGTAGGAGTAGTTATATTAGTAGTTGTAACAGCAACAGCAGCTGCAGCAGCAGTTGTAGTTGAAGTAGTATTAGTAGTAGTAGTGGAAGTAGTAGCAGTAATAGCGGCAACAGTAGTAGTAATAGTAGTAGCAGTTGCAGATGCAACAGTAGTAGTTGTTGTTGTAGTAGCAGTTGTATTCGTAGTAGTAGGAGCAACAACAGCAGTAGTAGTAGCAATAGTAGTATTAATAGTAATATAAGGAGGAGTAGTGGTAGGAGTAGATGTAGCGATAGGAGTTGGAGTATGTGCAGTAGCAGTGGTAGAAGCTGCAGCAGCAACAGCAATAGTAGTAATAGTAGTAATAGCAGTAGTTCTAGCAACAACTATTCCATTGCTGCTACTACTACTACTTCTACTACAACAACAACTACTACTATTACTACTTCTGCTACAACTACTATTGCTACTACTACTACACACAACAACAACTACTATTACTACTACTGCTACAACTACTATTGCTACTACTACTACACACAACAACAACTACTATTACTACTACTGCTACAACTACTATTGCTACTACTACTACAGCTACTACTACCCCTACTGCTACTGCAACTACTATAGCTACAATGGCTACTATGGCTACTACTGTTACCACTACTACTGTTGCTACTACTACTACTACCGCTACTACTATCACTTTTACGAGTACTACTTCTACTAATACTACTTCTCCTCCTACTACTAATTATTGTACTACAACTGCTCTTACTTCAACTTGCACTACTTCCACTACGATCACTACTTTTAGTACTACTATTATCAGTATTACTACTTCCAGTACAACTGCTACTACTACTATTAGAACTACTACTACTATGATTGCGACTACGGCTAACACTACTACTGGTTCTACTACTACTATAACTACTGCTACTATTGCTACTGCTGTTGCTGCTATTACTGGTACAACTGCTACTACTACTACTACTGCTACGGCTACTACTGTTATTAATGCTTTGATTACTGCTACAGCTACTATTACTACTACTATTACTACTACTACTACTGCTACTCCTGCAACAGCTAAAACAACAACTGCTATTGCTTCTATTGTTACAATTTCTACTCTAACTACTACTATTACTACTGCAACTGCTACAACAACAACTACTACTACTAGTACGATTATTGCTGCTATTGCTACTACTACTGTTGCAGCTTCTACGACTACTACTACTACTACTATTCCAACTGCTGCTACTACTATTACTACAACTATTCTATTATTACTGCTAATACTACTGATAATACTATTACTGCTATAATAACTTCTATTATTACTGCTACTACTACCGCTACAACTCCTACTCCAACTACTCCTGTCATTGCTCTGACAACTACAACTACTACAACAACAACTTCTACTACTACTACTACTACTACAATCACTACTACTATTATTATTATTACTACTGCTACTACTACAACTACTTTTACAACTAATACTACTATTACAACTGCTACACCTATTCTTACTATTAGTAGCACAACTACTGCTATTACTTCTACCGCTGTTGCTCCTACTACTGCTACTACTACTAGTACTAGTACTAGTACAAGTACTACTGCTGCTGCTACTACTACTACTATTACTGCTACTACTACGACAACAATATCAACAACAACAACAACAATAACTACTACTATTGCTACTACTACTACTACTACTACTACTACTACGACTACTGCTATAACTACTACTACTATTGCAACAACTGCTACTAATCCTACCACTACTCCCACAATTATTACTATTACTGCTTCTAATACTACTCCAACTTCTACTGTTACTACTACTCGTATTACTACTTGTACTACACTACTGCTACCACTACTGCTACAACTACGACAACGACAACAACTACTACTCGTACCACTACTACTACTTCTACTACTACCGCAGCTACTACTACTACTCGTCCTCCTGCTATTTCTACAACTCCTACTAATACTACTACTACTACAACTCCTACTACTACTACCACCTCTACTACTACCACTACAAATACTACTACAACTACTATGCCTCCTACTACTATTACAACAACCATTCCTACTACTATTACTACAATTACTACTACTACTCCTCCTACTATTAATACTACTACTACTGCTACACCAACCCCTACTGCAACTACTTCTACTACTACTTCTGCTACAAGTACTACGATAACAACAACAATAACAACAACAACTACAACAACTACTAGTTATGCTACTACTAATAATACTACCGTTGTGACTACTACTAGTACTACTACTCCTATCGCTACTACGACTACTACTACTATCACTACTACTAATACTACTACTATGCATACTACTTCTACTTCCAGTATGACTACTCCTGCAACAATAACAAGTACTATTATTGCACTTAATACTCCTCCTCCTACTACTACTATTACTATTACTACTACTACGTCTACTACAACAAGTACTATTACTACTCCTACAACTATTACTACTACTACTACTACTACTACTACTACTACTACAGATCCTATTGTTGCTACTGCTATTAATACTACTACTGTTACTACTACTAGTACAACTTCTGCTACTACAACTATAACAACTACTACTTCTATTACTGCTGCTACTACTTGTACTACTTCTACCACTGTTACTGCCATTGCTACTACTACTGCACTTAATACTCCTCCTACTACAACTACAATTATTGTACTACTACAACGTCTACTACAAGTACTATTACTATTACTATTACTACTACTGCTACTACTACTACAACAAATCCTATTGTTGCTACTACTATTAATACTACTGTTGTTACTACTACTAGTACAACTTCTTCTACTACAACTATAACAACTACTACTATTGCTGCTGCTACTACTTGTACTACTACTACCACTGCTACTGCCATTGCTACTACTATTATTACTACTATTACTACTACTAGTAGTAGTACTACTACTACTAGTACAACAACTACAACTCCTACTACAACTATTACCACCACTACTACTACTACTGCTGCTATTACTACTACTTTTGCTACTACTACTACTACTACTACTATAACTTCTACTACTATTACTGCTACTACTGCTACTACTTCTATTTCTACTCCAACTAGTATTACAACTACTACTCCAACTAGTACTCTAACCACTACTCCAACTATTACTGCTACTACTGCTGCTGCTGCTACTTCTCCTACTTCTACACCTGCTCCTCCTCCTCCTCCTCCTACTAGTTCTACTACTACTATAGCTATAATTACACCAACTACTACTGCTACTGCTACGACTACTACTATTATTACTACTACTGTTGCTGCTACTACTGCTATTACTAGTACTACAACAACAACAACTACTATTACTACTACTGTTACTACTACTTCTGCTATAGATAGTACTACCGTAACTACGAACACAACAACAACAGCTACAACTACAACTACAATAACTACTACTAGGAGTACTGCTACTGTTGTAACTACTACTACAATGCTACCTACTACTTACTACGACTACTTACTGACTACTACTACTACTACGACTACTAATACACTACTACTCTTACTGCTGCGCACATTACTACTTACTACTACTATTAGTACTACTACTACTGTTGCTATTACTACTACTACTTTTACTATCGTTTGCCTACTACTACTTCCTACTTACTACTACTATTAATACTACTAATTGATGCCGCCTACTCCTACCGCTAATACTATCCCACTACAGCAACAACAACTTCTACTCCTACCACCAAAATTACCACTACTACAACTACTCCTACTGCTACTGGTACTACTACACAGACTACTACAAGTACTACACCTACTACTGCTACTATACTTACTATTGCTCCTACTACAACTCCGACTTCGACCCCTACACCTAATACTACTACTACTACTACTACTACGAATACTACTACTACTACTACTGCTGCAAATACTACTACTACTACTACTACCACCACCACTGCCACTACCGATACTACGACTAGTAGTAGTAATACTGCTGCAATTACTACTACTGCTATCGCTACAGTTAATGGCACTACTACTACGGCTACTGCCACTACTCCACTACTACTACTGCTACTACTACTAATACTACTACCATTATTACTACTAGTACTTCTAGTACTATGACTTCTGCTACTACCACTACTACAACTACAACTACAACAACTACTACTGCTGCTAATACTACAACAAAAACTAGTACTCCAACTACTACTATAACTACTGCGACAATTACTGCTACTACTACTACCACTCCAACTACTGCTGCTACTACACCTACAGCTTGTACTACTACTGCTACTAAGAGTACTATTGTTGCTGCTACTACTACTACAACTACTACTACTCTTGCTACTATTACTACTACTACTACTCCTCCTCCTCCTACTCCTGTTGTTGCTACTACTATTTCTAGTACTACTACTATTACTATTACAACAACTACTACTACAAATACAACTACTCCTACTACTACTATTACAAATACTACTCCTACTACTACTATTACTACACTTACTACTACTACTGATACTACTACTCTTGTTGTTGCTACAACTACTACTACAACCACTTCTACTACTAGTAGCACTACTACTACTACTACTTCTTCTACTACTTCTACTATACTACTGCTACTACTACTGCTATTGCTGCTGCTACTACTACTCCAACTGCTGCTACTGCTACTACTACTGCTACTACTACAACTACTACTACCACTATTGCTGCTACTACTACTCCTACTACAAATACTACTAGTCTTAACACTATGACTACTCCTATTACTGCTACTACTAATACTATTACTACTTCTACTACTACTACTACTATTATTGCTACTACGACTATGACTACTACTACAACTCCTACTACGACTACTAATACTACTACTACGACTGCTACTATTACTACAACTAATACTACTATTGGTACTACTGCAGCTATTGTTACTGCTGCTGCTATTACTACTACTACAACATCTACTACTACTACTAATATTACTAGCGCTACGGCCACTACTACTACTACAACTTCAACTCCTAATGCTACTGCTACTATGACTACTACGGCTGCGACTTCTCCAACTGCTACTACTAGCATCGTTGCTGCTGCTGCTTCTTGTACTACTAGTACTAATGCTACTACAGTGGCTGCTACTGGTGCGGCTGCTACTATTACTACTACAACCACTACTACAAGTACTACAAGTACTTCTACGGCCACAACTATTACTAATACTACTACTAATACTACTACTACTGCTGCTGCTACCACTACTAATAGTCATACTACTTCAACTACTACTAGTATTATTGCTACTTCTTCAACCACCACTACTACTACAAGCATGACTGCTACTATTGTTGTTGCTGCTGCTACAACTACTACTCCTATTACTTATCATACTACTACTGCTGCAACTGATACTTCTGCTGCTGCTTCTACTACTACTACTACTACTACTACTACTACTACTACTACTACTACTACTACTACTACTACTACTACTACTACTACTACTACTACTACTACTTTTACTACATATATTACTACTACTCCTTGTACTACTACTACTACGACTACTACTACTACTATAACAACAATAAAAAATATTTCTACTACTACTTGAAACACTACCACTATTGCATCTGCTTCTAGTACAACTACTACTACTAGTACTAGTACAACTACTGCTGCTACTGCTTATACTACAACTACTACTAGGACTACTGCTACAACTTCTGCTACCTCTCATATTGCTACTACTATTACTACTACTACCGCTGCTACTAGTGTTACTAATGCTGCTACTACTACTACGACTATTGCTTCTACTGCTACAACTACTAGTACTACAACTACAACTAACACAACTACTATTATTGTTGTTGTTGCTGCTACTACTACAACTCTCTTTACTTCTACTGCTACTACTGTTGCTACTGCTACAACTACTGCCACAACTACTAATACAACCACTACTCCTCGCACAACTACTGCTACTACTACTAGTAGTACTACTGTTGCAACAACTGCTACTACTAGTAGTACTACTGCTGCTACAACTGCTACTACTACTACTACTACAAGTAGTACCACAACAACAATAATTACTACAACTACAACAACAAATACTACTAATACTACTCCTATTGCTACTACAAATACTACAACTACTACAACTACTACAACAACTACTGCTACTTCTACTACTACTGCAAAAACTATTACTAGTACTCCTACTGCTGCTGGTACTACCCCTACTACCACTACTACTACTACTACTACTACTACTACTACTACTACTACTACTACGGCTGCTACTCCTAGTACTCCTTTTACAAATATTACTATTGCTACTATAACTACTACTACTCCTACTACTGCTACTATTACAACTACTACTCCTATTGCTACTATTACTACAACTACTAGCACCACTACTACTGCTACTCCTATAACGACTGCTACTACTACAACTCCTACTACTACTACTACTATTGCTGTTGCTACAACTGGCACCACCAAAACAACAACAACAACAACTACTACTGCTACTATTACAACAACAACAACTAGTACCACTACTATTACTACTGTGACTATTCCTGCAGCTGCTACTTCTACTAATATTACTTGTACCACTACCACTACTAATACTACTACTACTACTTCCGCTACAACAACAACAACAATAACTACTACTACTAATACTACTACTTCTACTACTACTACTATGACCAATACAACTATTCGTGCTACTACTACTACTATGGCCCATACTAGTACAACTACTACAAGAACAACTACTGCTACTACTACTACCTCAACTACTACTGCTAAAACAACTACTCCTACGACATCTACACTACTACTACTACTATTATCACACCACTATCAAAACTACTACTATTAGCACTAATTCTGCTCCTACAACAACTACAATTGCTACTACAAATACTTCTACTAATAATACTACTACCGCTACGACTACTCTTTCTGTTACCACCACTACTCCTACTACAACTACAACAAAAACAACAACAATAACTACAACTACTACTACTACCACCACCACTACTTCTGCAGCTGCTGCAACTATGATTATAGCTACTACTACTACATCTGTTGCTACTGCTTCTACTACTACTACTCTTCTAAGTGTTGCTACTACTTCAACTAGTACTAGTACTACCACTACCACTACTATAAGTACTACTACTACGACTACTTCCACTACTACTACTCCTACTACTACTATTACAACAACTATTGCTACTACTACTATTACTACTACTACTACTACTACTACTAGTACTACTACTACTACTACTACTACTAGTACTACTACTTCTACTACTACTACTACTACTACTACTAATCTTACTACGACAGCTACTTGCTAAAACTACTGCTACTACTACTACTACTGCTGCTGCTACTACTACAACTAGTACTAATACAACAACAACTACTACTACTGCTACGGCTAGTGCGGTAGCTGGTACTCCTGCTAATACTACCAGTACTACTGCCACTAATACTACTACTACTACTCCTACTCCTACTCCTACTCCTACTACTACTAGTACTACTACTCTTACTACTACTAATACAACCACTGCCACTACAACTACTGCTTCTCCTACTATTCATGCTACTACTACTATGACACTACTACTACTACTACTACAACTACTGTTGTTGCTACTACTACATCTAGTACTACTACTACAACAACTACTACTACTGTATCTACACTACTACTACTACTATTACTACACCACTACTACAATTACTCCTATTAGTACAAATTCTACTCCTACAACTGCTACTATTACTACTACCAATATGTCTACTACTAATACTACTACTACAACTGCTGCTGCTACTACTACTACTCCTCCTCCTACTACTACTACTGCTACTGCTGCTACTTATAAAACTACTACCACTACTACTACAATTACGACTACTACAATTATGATAACAACAATTACTACTACCACTACTACAATTATTCGCCCTACTACTACTACTACTGTCACTTCTAGTAATACCAGTACTACTACTAGTACTGCTCCTAATCCATCTCCTACTCCAACCACTATCCCTACTACCATTTTTTCCACAACTACTACTCCAACAACTTCTACTACTACTACTACCACTACTATTACTACTACTGCTGCTATTGCTGTTACTGCTACGACTACAATAACAACAACTACTACTGCTTTTGTTGTTACTGCCTCTACTGCTACTACTCATCTTAGTGCTGCTACTAATTCTACTAGTAATACTTCTACTATAAGTACTTCTACTACTACGACTACTTCTACTACTACTACATCTGCCACTACTACTACTATGACTATTGCTACTACTGCTACCACTACTACTACTACCACACTACTAGTACAACTACTGCTACTAGTACTACTACTACTCCAACAACAACAACTATTACTACTACTAGTCCTACTACAGCTATAACTACTCCTACTGCAACTGCTACTACTACTACTATTGCTACTTTTTTTACTGCTACTTCGACTACCACTGCTTCTACATCTACTACTACTGTGACTAATGCTACTGCAACTCAAACTACTACAATAACTACTACTCCTGCGGCTATTAATATTATAACTACTACTACTGTTACTACCATTGCTACTGTTGCTTCTACTATTACTGCTACAACTTCTACTACTACTTCTGCTACTGTTGCTACTACTACTGCTCTGACTACTACTACTGCTACTACTACTTCTTCTTCTTCTACTAGTACTACTACTCGTGCTAGCACTATAGCTACTACTACAACTACTTCTACTGCTACTACTGCTACCACTACTACTTGACTACTACTACTTCTACTACATCTACTACTACTACTACTACAATTACTTCCTCTACTACTACAACTACTGTTATTGCTACTATACTACTAGAAGTACTCCGACGAGAACTATTACTACTCAAGCTACTACTCCTTCTATCACTACTAATTCTTCAACTACTGCCACGCCTACTACTACTACTACTATGACTACTACTACTACCACTACCTCTATTACAACAACTGCTTCTACTGCTACTACACTACTGCCATAACTACTATTACTACTACTCCTCCTCCTCCTCCTCCTCCTGATGCTACTACAATTACTACTCCTACTACTACTTATACCACTAGTACTATACTAGTACTACTACTAAAACTACCACAACTACAACTATGACTACTACTACTGCTGCTACTACTATTGCTGGTGTTACTACTTTTACTACTACTACTTTGACTACTACAACTACGATTACTGCTCCTACTACTTTTACTAATACTCCTGTTGCTACCACTACTACTACTACTATGACTACTACTCCTACTTCTCATATTGCTACTCCTACTACTCCAACTACTACTACTACTACTACTACTACTACTTCTACTACTTTTACTACTCCTACTACTACTACTACTACAACTACTACTACTACTACTACTACTACTACTACTACTACTACTCCTACTACTACTACTACTTCTCCTACTACTACTTCTACTACTCCAACCACTACTACTGCTACTCCTACTACTACTTCTACAACTACTATGGCTACTACTTCTACTACTACTGCTGTTGCTGCTATTACTACTACTATTACAACAATAACAGCAACAAAAACTACTACTACTACTACTACTACTACTCCTCCTCCAACTACTACTACTACTGTTACTACTACTCATACTCCCACTCCTACTCCTATAACTATTCCTACTACAATTTTGGCTAATACTACTGCTACTACGACAACAACTACTACTACATCAATAACAACTACTACCACTGCTACTACTGCTGCTGAAAATACTACTATAGCGACTACTACTAATACCACTATTGCTACTACTACTACAACTCCTATCTTGCTACTAATACTAGTACTACTACAACAACAACTACTACTACAACTAAAACTACTACTGCTGCTGCTGCTGCTCTTGCTGCTGCAACTACTACTATTACTACTACTCCTCCAACTACTACTACCACCACCATTATTACAACAACTACTACAACTACTGCTTTTGCTACTACTACTTCTACTACGATTACTCCTGCTACTATGACTACTATGACTACTACTACCTATACTCCTCCTCCTAATGCTACTACTACCACAATTACAACTACAGCTACTACTATTACAACAAAAACTACTACAACTACAACTACTATACTACTACTGATACTGTTATTGCTACTACTGCTACTTCTATTATTGCTACTGCTACTGCTCCTACGGCTACTGCTACTGCTATGACTGCCACAACTATGACAGCTACTGCTCCTCGGCTACTACTACTACTATGACTCCTAGTGCTTCTACTCCTACTAGTGCTACTGCAACTACTACTACTATTACTAGTGCTACTACTCCTGGTATAACTACTACTACTACTAGTATTACTGCTACTACTCTAATGGCTACTATGACAAATATGACAACTACTGCTACAACTACTACTACAGCTACTACCCCTACTACTTCTTTTCCTACTACTAATATAGTTCCTACTACTACTACTGCAGCTATAACAACTACTACTGCTATTGCTACTGCTACTACTACTACAACTACTGTAGCTACTACTACTACTACATCTACCCCAACTCCAGCAACTATTATTACTAAAGCCACTAAGGATATGGTTGCTACTACTACAACTACTATGCGACTGATGCTACTATTGCTACAACTTCTGCTTCTACAACTACTGTTGCTACTACTACTACTGCTACGGTTGCTACAACTATTACCACTACTAATACTACTACTATTGCTGCGGCTATTACAACTATAGCTACCATGAATGCTATTACCTCTATTACAACTACTTCTGCTAGTACTATTACTGCTACTACTAGTACTACTATAGCAACTACTATAACTACTACTACTACTACTACAACTACTATTACTCGTCTTGCTGCAACTACAACAACAAAAATAACTACTACTATAACTACTATAACTACTACAATTGCTACTACTGGTGCTACATTGGCTACCACTACTACTGCTCGAATAGCTACTACTACTACTACTAGTACTATTACTAGGACTACTACTACTGGGACTGCTACTACTGCTACTTCTACTACAACTACTGCTACTACTGCAAATACTACTAGTGCTCCTACAAGTACTGTGACTACTAGCGTTCGTAATACTCCTACTACTACTGTAGCTACTGCTATTGTTGCAACCAATACAACTACTGCTACTACTATACTTGCTGCTGCTCTACCTACTGCTGCTACTAATACGGCTACTACTACTACTACTACTTAGATTGTAACTATTGCTGCTGCTACTACTACTACTAATACTAAGACTGCTACTACTACTGCTGTTGCTGCTGCTACTCCTGCTGTTGCTGCTGCTACTACTAATACTATTACTCCTTCTACTACATCTACTAATACTACTATTGCAACTACTGCTGCTGCTTCTACTACGGTGACTACTACAGCTCTTGCTGCTACTACTATTGCTACTACTACTACTCTTACTACTGCTACTACTATTGATTCTCCTACTACTACTATTGTTACTACTACTACTAGAACTAATACTACTCCTACTACTACTACTACTAATATTGCCACTGCTACTACCCTTACTAATACTACTGCTACTACCACTACTGTAGCTGTTATTGATGCTACTACTGTAACTACTACAGCTACTACTACAACTACTAGTGCTATTGCTACTACTCTTGCTACTACTACTACCGCCGTTGCTGCTGCTACTACAACTACTACTATTGATAGTACTACTACTACTGCTTTTACTACTTCCACTAGTAATACTAGAAATACTACTGCTACTGCTACTTCCCTGGCTTCATCGACTACTACTGCTACTACTATGGCAACTGCTACCACTAATGCTACTACTAGTGCTACTACTACTACCACTACTACTGTTGCTGCTGCTACTATTACTACTACGCCTGCTACTCCTATTACTACTAATACTACTACTACTACTGCTACAACTACTAATACTACTACCACTACCACCACCACCACCACAACCACCACCACTACTACTACTAGTATTACTGCGACAATAACTACTACAGCTGCTGTTGCTGCTACTTTTGCTACAACAACTACTACTATTATTATTTCAGCTATTGCTACTACTACTACCACTTTTACAACAACTACTTCTACTAGTAATTCAACTACTACTACTACTATTGCTAGTACTACTACTATTGTTGCTGCTATTAATACTACTACTACTACTGCTGCTGCTGCTACTACTACTTCTACTACAATCACTTTCGCTACTGCTATAACACTACAACAACTGCTACTACTACTGCAGCTACAACTACTACCACAACTCCTACTACTATTATTACAACCACTACTACTCCTGCAGCTGCTGCTATGACCACTACTACGGTAGCTACTACTACTACTACTACGGCACCTACTACTACTACTACTATTGCTACTACTATTACTACTACGACTGCTACTGCTGCTGCTACTACACCTACTACTACTACATCTATTGGTACTACTTTTGCTAGTACAAAAACTGCTTCTGCTGCTACTAGTGTTGTTGTAGTAACTACAGCAACAACAACAACTACTACTCCTACTACTGCTGTTGCTGCTAATAGCACTACAGCTACCACTAGTACTACTACTACTACTACAACCACTACAACAACTGCTACTACTACTACTACTATAAGGGTAACTACTACTACTACTACTACTACTACTACTAGACTTGCAACTAGTGCAACTGCTCCTACTACTACTGGTACTTCCATAGTTATTGCTACAACTAGTACTACTATTGCTACTACTACTACTGTTACTTCTACTACTACTACCTCTACTACTATTACTACAACAACAACAACAACAACAACAACTACTACTACTACTACACTATTGCTACTATGACTACTACTGCTATGGCTACTACATCTGCTACTACTACGACTATTGCTACTACTACTAAAACTACTACCATAGCTACTGCTACTACTATTGGTACTACTACTGCTTCTAATACGACTACTGCTACTACTACTATGACTTATGCTACTATGACTATGACTTCTGCTACTACTACTACCACTGCTACTACTACTACTACTTAAACTATTACTCCTAATACTGCTTTTGCTACTACTGCTAATCCTACTACTGCTAATACTACTACTATTGCTACTACTACAACTGTTATAACTACTAGTACTACACTTGCAACTACTACTGTGTCTACTACTAGTGTGCCTACTATTACTACTACCGCTGCTATAGCTACTAGTACTACTCTACTACTAATACTGCTATTCCTACTACTAATACTGCTACTAATACTACTGCTACTGCTGTTACTACTAATGCTACTGGTAATGCTCCTACTACTACTGCTACTACTGCCACTTGTACATCTGGTACATTTGCTACTCCTATTGTTTCTAGTCCTAATACTACTACTTCTGCAGCTATTACTACAACTACAACTACCCCAACTCCTACAACTATTATTACTACAACTACTACTATAGTTAGTACTGCTGCTGCTACTATTACTACTACTACAACCACCCCAACTCCTACTATAATTCATACTACTAATGCTACAGCTGCTACTATTGTCACAACTACTGCTTTTACTACTATTGCTGCTACTATTACTTATACTACTACAGTTGCTACTACTACTACCACTAGTAATACTACTTCTATTGTCACTGCTGTTGCTACTAATACTACTATATCTGCTGCTACGTCTACTACTACTACTTATGCTGGTATTGCTGATGCTACTACTAGTACTGCTGTAGCAACTACTAGTACTACTACTACAACAACAACAACAACAACAACTACTACTACTACTACTACTTCTGCTGTTGCTGCTACTAGTACTACTACAACTACAACTACTATAGCTAAGACTACTACTACTCCTGCTACTACCACTCCTACTCCTACTCCTACTGCCACCACTATTGCTACTGCCACTTCTACTACTATCACTATTGTTACCGCTACTACTACTACTACAATAGTTACTTCTACTACAACTACTACTTCTACTACTACAACTACTACTGGTACTGCTACTGCATATACTACTACTGTTCCTACTAGACTACTAGAACTACTACCACTACTTCCATTGCTACTGCAATTACTACTCCTTCTATGGCTACTACAAGTGCTATAACTAATAGTACTACTACTGTTACAACTTCTACTTCTACCACTATTGCTACTGCTACCACTACTACTACTACATTTACCACGACTACTACTACTACTATTACTACAACTACTTTACAACAACTACTACCACTACAACTACTACTGGTACTACTACTTCTACTACTACTACTACAACTTCTACTAATACCTCTACTACTCGTACTCCTACTACAAGTACTACAACTGTTGCTTCTATTACTATAACTACTACCACTACAACTATTCCTCTTACTACTACTACTACTACTACTACTACTTACTTCTGCTACCACTTCTACTACTAGTACAACTACAAATACTACCGCTGCTGCTTCTGCTACTAGTACTACTACTACTACTAATATTACTACCACTACTAATACAATAACTACTCTACTACTACTACTGCTACCAGTATTGCTACTTCTAAAACTTCAACTACTATCACAACAACAACAACTACTACTGCTACTCCTACAACTACCGCAATTACTATTTCTGCCACTACTAATATCACAACTACTACTGTGCTTACAACTATTAATACTACTACAACTACTACTATGACTACAACTATTACAACAACTACTACTGCTATTAGTAGTAGTAGTAGTACTACTACTACTACTCCTACTACTACTACTACTGCTAGTACAACTAGTATTGCAACTACTACCACTACTATAACTATAACTACTTCTGCTACGACCTTTTCTACTGCTACTACTACCACTACTACTACTACTACTAGTACTTTTACTACTACTACAACTACAACTACTACAACTAGTACTACTGGTGGAACTACTACTACAGATACTACTACTACGGCAACTACTACTGCTAATACTACAACAAGTACTACAACTACTACTACTATTTCTACTACTACTTCTGCAATTACTACTGCTACTACTGCTATTAAAACTACTTTTGATACTACTTCTGCTACTACTAATGCTACTATTACTACTACTACAACTAATGCTACTACTATTACTACTACTACCACTACTACTTCCACTACTACTGCTCCTATAACAGCTACTACAACCACCAATACATCTAATGCTACTGCTACTACTACAATTGCTACTACAACTACTGCTACTGGTACTACTACAACTACCAATAATACTACCAACATTGCTTCGACTACTGCTACTACCACTATGACTTTTGGTATTACTTCAGCAACAGTGACTACTACTATCACTACTTCAACCACTGCTGCTTCTACTACTACTACTACTACAACAACAACAACAACAACTAGTACTACTACTACGACTACAATTACTGCTACAACTACCAATATGACTACAACTATTGCTACAACTACCAATATGACTACTACCACTACAACTACTGCTACTACTAATATTGCTACGATCACTAATGTTACTACTACTGCTACTACTAGAATTGCTACGACTACTACGGCTAATAATACTTTTGCTACTGCTACTACTACTCCTACTACTACTAATATTGCGACTACTGCTAGTACTGTCACTGCTGCTACAACTACTATTACTGCTACTCCTACTACTACTGCTGCAGCTACAACTACTACTACAACTACCCCCACTCCTACTACTGTTATTACTACAACAACTACTACTACAACTGCTACTTCAACAACTACTTATGCTACTGTTGTTACTATAGCTACAACTACTACTTCTACTACAACTACTAGTACTACTACTACCGCTACTAATACTACTACTATTGTTGTAGCTATTACTACCACTACTATTTTTTCTACTACTTCTACTACTATTATTTCAGCTGGTACTACTGTTGCTACTACTAGTACTGCTGTGGCAACTACTATTACTACTACTACTACTACTATCTCTGCTGCTGCTATGACAACTATGACTACTACTACTACGACTGCTCTTACTACTACTACTAATTATACAACTCCTGCTACTATAATTACTTCTCCTACTGCTACTACTACCACTATTGCTATTGCTACTAGGATTACTAATATTAGTACTAATACTACTACTATTTGTATTAGTAGTACTACTACTTCTACTGCAACAACTAATACTGGTATTACGACTGCAACTAATACTACTGCTCCTACTAGTACTGCAACTCCTACAATTCCTACTGCTGCTGCTGCTTCTCTAACAACTATTACTACTAATAATACTACTACTATTATTACTGCTACTACTACGGCTTTGACTGTAGCTACTTCTACTAGTACTAATACTACTGCTGTTGTTAATACTCCTACTTCACAAAATATTGCTCCTATTGCTACTATTGTGGCAACTGCTACTACTATTGCTACTACAAGTGCTACTACTACTACCACTGCTGCTGCTACTATAGCTACTACTACTGCTACTACTACAACTACTCGTACGGCTTCTACTGCTAAAACATCTACTACAACTACTACTACTGCTACTACAATAACTATTATGACTACTGATACAACTGCTACTAGTACTACTACTATTACTATACTACTACAACTACGACTACTGCTACTACTAGTACTACAACTACTACCGCTACTGCTACAACTCAAGCTACTACTACTATTGCTCGAACTACTGCTTCTACTACTACTCCGATTATTTCTACTAATACTACTACTACTTCTACTACTACAACAACTACTACTATTAATACAACTGCTATTGCCGGTACCTCAGCTACCACTACTACTACTATTTTTGCTACTACTTCTGCTTCTACTGCTGCTACCACTATTACTATTACTATAAGTACAACTTCTGTTGCTGTTACTACTACTACTAGTATTACTGCTAAAACTAATACTACTGTAACCACTACTACCACTATTTTTGCAACTACTTTTGCAATAACTACTGCTACTACTACTTCTAAAACTACTTCAACTACTACTTCTGCTACTACAAATGTTACTACTACAACTACTACCACTACTACTTCTACCATTACTACTCATATTACAGCTACTACTACCACCACTACAACAATAACTATTGCTACTACCATAATTGCTACTACCATTGCTACTGCCATTTCCACTACAAATACTAATACTACTACCACTATAACTACTGCTACTACTAATGCTACTACTACTGTTACTACTACTGCTGCTACTACTACTACTGCTGCTGCTACTACTGCTGCTGCTACTATTACTGCTACTACCCTAGCTCCTACTCCTATTATTACTACAACTACTAGCAGTACATTTGCTACTACTACAACTACTAATGCTATTGCTTCTACTATTGCTACAACTACTACTTCTACTACTACTGCTACTATTTCTACTTTTACTACTGCTACTACTACTACCACTACTAATACTACTAGTATTGTTGCTGCTATTACTACTACTATTACTATTACTACTAGTAGATCTACTACCACTACCTCTGCTGGTACTGTCGCTGCTACTACTAGTATTGATGTAGCAACTACTAGTACTACTATCTCTGCTGGTATGATTGTTGCGACTACTAGTTCTACAATAGCAACTACTAGTACTACTATGACAACTACTGGCGCTGCTGCTGCTATTGCTACAACAATAACTACTATTATTATTGTTACAACTACTATTCCTACAACAACTACTAATACTGCTACTAGTACTACTACTTCTACTTCTACTGCTTCTACTTCTAATACTGCGACTGCTATAACCCCTACTACTACTACGATTGCTCCAACTACTACTACTTGAACAACAGCTACTACTACTACTCCTCCTATTATTTCTACTACTATTGCTACTAATACCACCACTAATACTACTATTACTACAACAACTACTACTTGTACTACTACTACGACTACTACTACCAGTACTACTACTACAAGCACAATAATTACTACTACTACTACTACTACTACTACTCCTCCTCCTCCTCCTACTGCTTCTACTACTACTAATACTAAAACTACTTCTGCTACTAATTCTACTACTAATAACGATACTACTACAACTAATACTGCTACTAATACTACTACTATTGTTGCTACTAAAATAAATACTACTATTACCGCTACTACTAGTACTTCTAATTTTGTTGGTACTACTGCTGCTACCACTAGTACTACTGTAGCAACAACTATTACAACTAAATCTGCTGCTACTACTGCTACTACTACTATCGCTACTACTAGTCCTTCTGTTATGTAGCTTCTACTACTGCTACAACTATTATTCCTACAAAAACCATGATTACCACTACTAGTACTACTCCTACTACTATGGCTACCACTACTGCCACTTATACTACAAGTACTACTACTTCTACAACTACAACTACTACTGGTACAACTACTGTAACTAATACTACTACTCCTACTAATGCTATCACTACTGCTGTTGTTGTTGTTGTTGTTGCTACTACTACTACTACTACTACTATTATCACAATGATTGCTACTACTTTTTCTACTGCTGCTGCTACTACTCCTACTAATACTACCGCTGCTGCTGCTACTCCTGCTTCAACAACTACTAGTTATACTACAAGTGCAGCAACTGCAACTATTGCTACTACAATGGCAACTGCTGCTACTACTACTCCTCCTAAGGCTACTACTGATACTACTACTACGGCTACTATTACTACAGCTAATATTACTACTACTACTACTACTACTACTACTACTACAACAACAACTACAACTATAACTACTACAACTACTACTGCAACTACTGTTGCTATAGCTGCTACTACTTTTGCTAGTACTTCTGCTACTATTATTACTACTACTACTGTTGCTACTACCGCTACTTTTACTACAACTACTTCTGCTACCACTTCTGCTCCTACTACTGCAACTCCTGCAACAACTTTCGTTACAACAACTACTATAACTGCTACTACTACTTTTGGTACAACTGCTACAGCTAGTGGTACTACTACAACTGCCGCAACTATGATTTCTACTACTACTACTACTACCACTACTATTACTTCTACAATTACTTCCGGCACTAATTCGGTTTAGACTACTACTACTACTACTACTACTACTACTACTATTACTACTATTACTACAACCACAACTACCATTACAATAGTTATTGCTACTACTACTAATACTACAACAACTACTGCTACAGCTACTAATACTACTACTACAACTATTACTACTACTGCTACTACTACTTCTGCTATTACTACTACTACTACCACTACTTCTATTGCTACTACTACTACTACCGTGACTACTAATACTTATACTACTACAACTACTTCTGTTACTAGTACTGCTACTACTACTTCTGGTATTGCTACTACAACTACTACTAGTAATACTACTACTTCTACTTCGATTTCTACTTTTGTTGCAACTACTACTACGATTACTGCAATTACTACTTCTGCTACGGCTACTACTTCAGCTAGAGCTACTGCTATTATAATAACAACAATAATAACTATACTACTACTACTACTACTACTACTACTACTTCTACTTCGATTTCTACTTTTGTTGCAACTACTACTACGGTTACTGCAATTACTACTTCTGCTACGGCTACTACTTCAGCTAGAGCTACTGCTATTATAATAACAACGATAATAACTATACTACTACTACTACTACTACTACTACTACTACTACTAATATTATTGCGACTAACATGACTACTACTACAACTACTTCTGCTACAACTTTTGCTACTACTGCTGCTACTCCAATAACTATTACTACTACAACTACCGCTACTACTACTACAATTACTACTACTACCACTACTACTACTACAACAACTACTATTCTTACTAGAACTACTAGTTTCGCTATTACTTATGCTACTAGTATTGTGACTACTATGACTACTATAGCTACTACTATTACTACCACTACTATGACTACTACTACTACTACTACTATTAATATTACTACTGCTAACACAGTTACTATAACTACTACTACTACTACTATTGCTACTGCTAATACTACTACTAGCACTACTACTACTACTATTACTGCTGCTACTGCTGCTACTGCTACTAGTATTATTACTTCTTCTACTACTACTACTACTACTACTACTACTAATACTACAAATGCTACTAGTACTACTACTACTACTACTACTGCCACTACTACTTCAATCACTACTACAACTGCTCCTACTACTACAATCACTACTACAACTGCAACTACTGCTACTATCACTACTATTGCCACAGCTGCTTCGGCTTCAACAACTACTACTACTTTTGATCCTGCTTTTGTTACTACTATTGCTACTTTTGCTACTACTTTTGCTACTACTACAACTAATACTTCTAGTACCACTTCTGCTACAACTATTATAACTATTATTACTTCTACTACTACTGGTACTATTGATTCTACTACTTCTACTATTGCTTCTACTACTACTATAACTACTTATACTATTACTACAACTACTACAACTACTACAAATATAACTACTACTACTACAACTAGTACAAATACTACTACCACTACTATAACTACTACTACTACTACTATTTCTACTAGTACTACTACTACTACCAGTACTATTATTCCTACTACTACTATTACTACTATTGCTACTGCCGCTACTATTATTACCACTGCTACTACTACTACTATTACTGCCTTTGCCACCACTCCTACTCCTACTGCTACTACTATTACTGCTACACTGATACTACTATTGCTACCACTATGAGTGCTCCTACTACTATTGCTCCTCCTAATACTATTGCTATGACTACTATTACTGCTTCTCCTATAACTACTACCAATACTACTCCCCCACCTCCTACTACCACTACTACTACTACTCTTATTGCTGCTAGTACTACTATTACTACTACTAATACAACCTCTGCTACTACTACTACTATTGCTAGCACTCCTACTACCACTACTACTACTGCTATTACTACTACTACATCTTGTGTAGCTACTAAGACTAATGTTCCTACTCTTAGAACTATGACTATCGCTACTACAACCACTTCTACCATTAGAGGTACTGCTACTATTGCTACTAATGCTACTGATAATAATACTAGTATTACTACTACTACTACTATTACTACTATTACTACTACTCCTATAGTTGCTACTAATAGTAGTACTATGACTGCTACAACCACTACTACTAATTCTATAGCTGCTACTACCATTGCAACTACTGCTTCTATTACTACTACTATTGCTGCTACTATTACTAGTACTAATACAACAACAACTACTACTACCACTAATACTCATATTATTACTGCTACTATTACTACTACTGCTACTACTACTTCTACTACTACTACTTTTTTTGGTAGTACTACTGCTACTACTACTATTAGTGCTATTATAGCAGTATCAGTAGTAGCAATAGTAGTAGTAGTTGTAGTAGGAGCAATAGGATCAGTCAGAGCCTTAGTAACACTACTAGTAGTAGTAGCAGCAACAGCAGCAGCAGTAGTAGTAGTAGCTATAGCAGCGTTAGTGGTAGCAATAATAGTAGTAGCTGGAGTACTACTAGTAGTAGTTATATTTGTTATAGTAATAGTTGTAGTAGGGGTAGTAGTATGAGAAGTAGTCATAGTAGGGGTAGTAGTAGGAATAATAGTAGTAGTGGCAGTAGAAGCAGTAGTAGCGGTAGTGGTAGTAGAAGCAGTATTAGTAGTAGCAGCAGTAGCAGTAGTCAAATTAGTAGTAGTAGTAGCAACAACAGTAGTAGTAGTAGTAGTAACAGTAGCAGCAATAATAGTAGTTGTCATACCAGAAGTAGTAGTAGTAGTAAAAGTATTAGTAGTTGTTAATGTAGGAGAAGTTGTAGTAGTAGTAGGAGTAGTAGTAGTTGCAGTAGCAATAGTAGTAGTTGTAGTGGTAGTAGTAATAATAGTAATAAAAGTACAAGTAGTTGAAATAGTAGTAGTAGTAGTAATAGTAGTTGTGGTAGTAATAGTAGTTATAGTAGTAATAGTAGTAATAGTAATAATTGAAGCAGCAGCAGTAGTAGTAGTAACAGTAATAGAATTAGTAGTAGTAATAATAATAGTAGTAATCATAGTTGTAGTAGTACTATTAGTAGCAATAGTACTACTAGTAGCAGTAGTAGTTTTAGTAGTAGAACTTGTAGTTGAAGTAGAAGCAATACTAGTAGGAAAAGTTGTAGTAGCTATAATAATAATAGTAGTAGCAGCAGTAGTAGTAGTAGTAGTCGTGGAGGAGAAGGAAGTAGGAGCAATAGTAGCAGTAGTAGTAGCAGTGGTATTATTATTAAAAGTAGCAATGGCAAAATACTAGTAGTTATAGTAGAAGCAGTAGCAGTGTAGTAGTAGTTGTTGTAATAGCGGTAGTAGTAGTAATAGGAGGACTATTAATAGTAGTAGTAATAGTAGTAGCAGTAGCAGTAGCAACAGTAGTAAGAGTAGTAATTGTAGTTATAGTAATAGTTGTAGTAGTAGCAGTAGCAGCAGCAGTTGGAGTAGTAGTAGTAAAAGTACTAGATGTAGCAATGGTGATAGCAGCAATAGTCATTGTAGTAGCAAAAGCAATAGTAGTGGAAGTAGCAATTATAGTAGTAGTAGTAGTAGTAGTAGTAGTAGTAGTAGTAGCAGTGGCAGCTGTTGTAGTAGCGGTTGTTGCAGTAGCAGCAGCAGCTGTAGTTCTAGTAGAAGTAGTAGTCACAGTAGTCATAGTAATAGTTGCGGTTGTGGTGGTTGTAGTGGTAGTAGTAGCATAAGTAGTTATAGTAGCAGTAGTAGTAGCAGTTGCAATAGTGGTTGTAGTAGTGCTAGTTGTAATAGGAGTACTGGTAGCAATTATAGTTGTAGTGGTAGTAGTATTAGTAGTAGTAGCAGTAGTAGTAGTCGTAGTAGTGGTCATAGGAGCAATGGTAGTAGTAGTAGTAGTAGAAGTAGTAGCAATAGTAGTAGTTGTAGTAGTGATTGGAGCAATAGTAGTAGTATTTGTTGTAGTAGTTGTTGTAGCAGTAGCAATAGCTATAGTAGTAGTAGTAGCAGTTGTGGTAGTAGTAGCAGTGCTAGCAGCATAGCAATAGTTGTGGTAGTAGTGAGAGTAGTTGTAGTAGTAGCAGTAGTAGTTCTAACAATTATGGCTATAGTAGCGCAAGTAGCAATTGAAGTAGTGGTAGCAATTATAGTTATAGTTGATGTAGTATTAGTATTAGTAGTAGTAGTAATAGTAGTAATAGTAGACATAGTAGTAGTAGAACTAGTAGAATTGGTTGTAATATTAGTTGTAGTAGAGTTGTAATAGTAGTAGTACTAGTAGCAGAAGTGGCGATAGTAGAAATAGTAATAATTGTTCTTGTAGTAGCAGTAGCAGAAGTAATTGAATTAGTAGTAGTAGTTGTAGTAGTCGTGGAAGCTATATTTGCAATTACAGCAGGTACAGCAGTAGCGCTAGTAGCAGTAGTAGCAGTTGTAGTAGTAGTAGGAGTAATAGTAGTAGCAGTGAAGCAGTAGTGGTGGTCCTAGTAGTAGTCATAGTAGTACCAAAAGCAGTAATCGTAGTAGTAGTATTAGCAGGAGTAGTAATTGTTGCAACAGAAGTAGCAGTAGACGTTGTAGTAGTAGTAGGTGTAGTAGTTGTAGCAGTTGCCATAATAGTAGTAGCAAAAAGTAGTAGAAGCAGCAGAAGTAGCAATATTAGCAGTAGTATGAGAAGTGGTAGTAGCAATATTAGCAGTAGTAACAGTAGTAGTAGTTGTAGTAGTAGCAGCAATGGTAGTCATAGTAGAAGGAGTAGGAGTATTAGTAGAAATAGAAGTTGTAGTTGTAGTAGTAATATTAGTAGCTATAGCAGTAGGGGTAGTGATTATAGTAGCAGTAGGAGCTGCAGTATTAATAGCAGTAGTAGCAGTAGCGGTAGTAGTAGTAGTAGCAGTAGTAGTAGCCATAGTAGCACTAGTAAAAGTAGTAGTAGTAGCAGTAGAAGCAGTTGTAACTGTAGTAGTAGTAGAAGTAGGAATAGTAGTAGCAGTAGCAGTCGTAGTGGTACTAGCGGCAGTAGTAATTCTAGTAATAGTAGCACTAGCAGTAGTAGCAGTTGTCAGACTAGTAGTGTTAATTGTAGAAGCAGTAGTAATATTAAAAGAGCTAGAAGTAGTAGTATTATAGTAGCAATAGTTGTTGGAGCAGCAACAGCATTTGTAGTAGTAGTAGCAACAATAGTAATAGCAATAGTACGAGCAGTAGTAGTGGTCGTAGTAGTAGCTGCAGTAGTAGTAGCAGTAGTTATAGTAGTAGCAATAGCACTACCAGTATTAGCAGCAGTAGCAGCAGTAGTACCAGTAGTAGTAGTAGTAGAAGTAGTAGTAGTAGTAGTAGTAGTAGTAGCAGAAGTAGTAGTAGTAGTAGTAGTAGCAGCAGCAGCAGCCACAGGAGTTATAATAGTAGTACTAGTAGTAGTAGCGGTCGCAACAATAGTTGTAGTCACAGTTGTAGCGATAGTAGTAGGAGTAGTTGCAGTAGCCGTAGCAGTAGTGTCAGTAGTAGTAGTAGTAGTGGTAGTAGTATTAGCAGAAGTAGTAGTAGTTGTAGTCATTGTAATAGCTATAGTAGCAGTAGCATTAGTATTAGGAGTAGTCGTAGTAGAAGTTGTAGAAACAATAGTAGTAGCAGTGGTAGTAGTAGTTGGAGTAGTAGTAATAGTGGTAGTAATAGTAGTTGCAACAATGGTAGCAAAAGTAGCAGTCGTAGTAGTGGTAGTAATAACATCAGCAGCCATAGTAGTAGTAGTAATAATAGAAGTTGCTATAGTAGCAGAATTCATAGTAGAAATAATAGTAGCAGTAGTAGTGCTAGAGTAGTAGTAAAACTAGTAGCAGCAGAAGTAGTAGTAGCAATAGAAGTTGTAGTAGTAGTAGCAGTAGTAGTAGTAGCAGTATAAGAACTAGTAGTATAAGTAGTAGTTGTGGTAGCAGTAGTAGTAGCAGTAGTAGCAATTGTAGTAGTAGTATTAGTAGTCAAAGTAATCATAAAAGAAGTACTAGCAGTTGCAGTAGTAGTAGCGGGAGTAGCAGTTGTAGTAGTAGTAGTTGTAGGAGATGTAGTTGTAGAAGGAGTAGTGTTAGCAGTAGCAGTAGTAGTTATTATTGTTGTTGCAGTAGTTGTACTCGTAGTAGTTGTAGCAGCAGTAGTAGTAGTGGTAGTAGCAGTAGTAGCCGCAGTAGTAGTAGTAGTAGTGACAGAAGAAGTAGTAGGAGAAGTAGTAGTATTAGTTGTTGCAGCAGGAGCAATAGCAGCAGCAGTAGTAGTATTAGTAGTTATAGCCTGAACAATAGTAGTAGTCGTAGTTGTTGTAGCAGTAGTTGTTGTAGCAGTAGTAGTAGTAGTAATAGCAGCAAAAGTGGAAGTACCACTAGTGGTAGTAGGAGAAGATGTAGTCGTAGTAATAGTAGTATTAATAATAGTAGTAGTAGTAGAAATAGCAGTAGCAATAATAGTAATAGTAGTAATAGAACTAGTACTAGCCATTGAAGTAATAGTGTAGAAATTGTAGTAGTAGTAATAGTTGTAGGAGTAGAAGAAGTAGTAGTAGTAGTAGTGATTGTAGTAGCCGTAACAATAGTAGTTGCAGTAGCAGGAGTAGTAGTAGCAATATTAGTAGTAGTAGTTGCTGTAGCAATAGTAGCAATCGCAGTAGTAGTAGTGATAGTAATAGTACTAGTTGCAGTTGCAGTTGTAGAAGCAATAGTAGTATTTGCTATGGTAGTAGTCATAGTAGTTGCATTATCTGTAGTAGCAGAAGTAGCAGAAGTAGTTCTAGTAGTAGTGGCAGTAGTAATAGTAATAGCAATAATAGTAGTAGTAGTAGTGGTAGTAGTAGTGTCATAGGTAGCTGTAGTAGTAGCAATAGTAGTAGTCGCAATAGTAGCGGTAGTAGTGCTAGTAGTAATAGAAGTAGTGGTAGCAATTGTAGGTGTAGTAGTAGTAGCATTAGTAGTACTAGCTGTAATTGTAGTAGTAGTAGCTGTAATTTTAGTAGTAGTA
Organism: Trichopus zeylanicus subsp. travancoricus; assembly: GCA_005019695.1. Classification (NCBI taxonomy): domain Eukaryota; kingdom Viridiplantae; phylum Streptophyta; class Magnoliopsida; order Dioscoreales; family Dioscoreaceae; genus Trichopus; species Trichopus zeylanicus. The sequence goes on from RXID01015426.1 coordinate 54,286, forward strand.
GTAGCAGTAGCAGCAATAGTAGTAATTGTAACAGTTCTTGTAGTACTTGCAGCTGTAGAAGCATTAGTATCCGCAATAGTAGTAGTAGTATCAGTGGACACTATAGTATTAGTTGTAGTAGTAGTAGGTGCAGCAGTAGCGGTAGTAGCATCAGTAGCAGTAGTACTAACCACAGTAGTAGTAGTAGTAGTAGTAGTAGTAGTAGCAATTAGTTGTAGTAGTAGTAGTAGCGAAAGTAGTAATAGTAGTAGTAGCAGTCGAAGCAGTAGTAGTATTAGTAGTAGTAGTAGCAGTAGTAATAGTAGCAGTCCTAGCAGAAGTAGTAGTAATAGTAGTAGCAGCAGCAACAGTAGTAATAGTAATAGTAGTAGTATTAGTAGTAGAAGCAATAGTAGTAGTAGTAGTAGTGGCAGCAGTAGTGGTAGTAGTTGTTGTAGTAGTACTAGAAGTAGCGGCAGCACTCGTAGCCATAGTACTAGCTGCAGCAGTTGTAGTAGTAGTAGTAGTAATACTAGTAGCAACAACATCAATAGCAGCAGCAGCAGGACTAATACTAGAAGTAAAAGTAGCAGTAGCGGTAGTAATAGTAGTAGTAGTAATAGCAACAGTAATCATCGTAGTAGTGTTAGTAGTAATAGTAATAGGACTAGGAGTAGTAGTAGTAGTAGTAGCAAAAGCAGCAGCACCAGTAGCAGCAGCAACAACAACAACAACAATAGTAGTAGTAGTAGTAGGGGGAGGACTAGTAGTAGTTATAGTACATTATCAGCAATATTTGGAGTAATAGTACAAGTTGGAGAAGTTGTAGCAGTAGTAGTAGTAGTACCCGTAATAGCAGTAGCTGTAGTACTAGTAGTAGAAGTAGTAGTAGTAGTAGTAGTTATTATTGGAGGAGTAGTAGCTGAAGTAGTGGTAATGTGACAAGTAGCAGTAATAGCTGCAGTAGTAGTAGCAGTAGTAGCAGTTGTAGTAGTAGTGGAAGTATTAGTAGCAATAGTACCTGAAGTAGAAGAAGTAGTAGTAGTTGTAGAAGTCATAGTCATAGTTGTAGTCTTAGTAGCAGTAGTAGTATTATGAAAAGTAGCGGTTGTAGTAGTAGTTCCAGTACGACTTGTAGTAGTGGTGGTAGTAGTAGTAGTAGTAGTGGTAGTATCAGTTGTTGTAATAGTAGTAGCAGCTGTAGTAGTAGTAGTTGCAGTAGCAATAGTAGTGGTAATAGAAGTATTAGTGCGGAAGCAATAGCCATAGTGGCTGTAGTTGAAGTAGTTGCAGTAGTAGTAGTAGTTGTTGTTGTTGTAGTAGTAGTAGTAGATGTAGTCGAAGTAGAAGTAGTAGTTGTAGTATTAGTAATGGTAGGAGTAGAAGTAGTAGTAGCAGTAGAAGCAATAGCAGCAGCAGTAGCAGTAGTAGCAGTAGTTGTAGTAGTAGCAGTAGGAGGAGGAGGAGGAGGAGGAGTAGTAGTAGTAGTACTGCTAGTAGTAGCTATAGGAGCAGTAGAAGTAGTAGTAGTAATAGCAGTATTAGTAGTGGTAGTAGTAGTGGTAGTAGTTGTTATTGTGGTTGTTATTGTTGTTCTTGTTCTCGTAGTAGTAGTAGTAGTAGTAGTAGTAATAGAAGTTGTGGTAGCAGTAGTGGTAGCAGTTGTTGTAAAAGAAGTAGTAGCCATTGCATCAGTGATTGGAGAAGTTGTAGAAGTAGGGGGAAGTAGCAGTAATAGCTTTAGTAATAGTAGTACTAGTAGCAATGGTAGTAGTAGTAGAACGAGTAGTAGAATTAGCAGCAGTAGTAGTATTAGCAGTAACAGAAATAGTAGTTGCAATAGCAATAGTAATAGCATTAGTAGTGATAGTAGTAGATGCAGTAGTAATAGTATTAGTAGTAGCAGTAGTAATAGCAGTATTAGTAGTAGTAGTAGTAGTATTAGTAGTAATAGAAGTAGTACTTGTAGTAGCTGTATTAGTAGCAGCAGTAGTGGTAGTAGCAGAACGAGTAGTAGCAGTTTTAGTAGAAGTAGTAGTAACGTTGCTGGTAGACAGAGTAGCAATAGTATAAGCAGCAGTAGTAGTAGTTGTAGGAGCAACAGAAGCATTAGTAGCAGTAGTAGTTGTAGAAGTTGTAATAGTAGTAGCAGTAGCAGTAGTAGTGGTACTAGTAGCAGTGGTAATAGAATTAGATGTAGCAGTAGAAGTAGTAGTAGTACTAGTAGCAGCAACAATTGTACTAGTTCTAGTAGCAATAGTTGGAGGAGTAGCAGCAGCATTAGTAGTAGTAGGATATGTGCTAGTAGTAGTAGTAATAGCAGTAGCAATAGTAGTAGTAGTAGTACTAGTAGCAGCAGCAGTAGTAGCAGTAGTAGTGGCCATAGTAGTAAATGCAATAGCAGTAGCGGTAGTCATACCAGTAGCAATAACACTAGCTGTAGCAGTGGTAGTAGTAGTAGGAGTACTGGTATTAGTAGTAACATAAGTAGTAGTAGTGGTAGTAGTAGTAGTATATGCAGAAGCAATAGTAGTAATTATAGTGGAAGTAGCAATAGTAGTAATAGTAGTAGCAATAGTAGTAGTAGTAGTAGTAGTTGTAGTAGCTGTAGTAGCAGCAAAAGCAGTAGTAGTTGTAGTAGTAGTTGTAGTAGTAGTTGTTGGAGCAGTAGTAGCAGTAGCAGCAGTAGAAGTAGTAGTGGTACTAGTAGCAATAGTAATAATAATAGTTGTAGCAATAGTAGTAGTTATTATGCTAGTAGTGGTAGTTGTAGAAGTAGTATCTGTAGTTGTAGTAGTAGTAGAAGCAATTATAGAAGCAGCGACAACATTAGTAGTAGTAGGGGTAGTACTAGTAGTAGTAGTAGTAGTAGTCCTAGCAATGGTAGTGGTACTAGCAGTAGTTGTAGTAGTAGTAGCAATAGTCGTAGTAGTAGCAACAGAGCTGGCAGTAGTAGCAGCAGCAATAGTAGTAGTACTAGTAGTAGTTATAGTTGCAGTAATAGTAGTAGTAGTAGTAGTAGTAAGAATAATAGCAGTAGAAGTAGTAGTAGCAGTAGTAGTAGCAGCAATAATAGCAGTAGTAGAAGCTATTATACCAGTAATAGTAGGAGTAGTAGTAGCAGTAGCCACAGTAGTTATAGTTGAAGTACTAGTCGTAGTAGTAGTAGTAACTATAATAGTAGTAGAAGTAGTGGTAGTAGTAGTAGCAGCAGCAATAGTAGCAGTAGTAGAAGCTGTCGTACCAGTAGTAGTAGGAGTAGTAGTCGTAGGAGCAGCAGCAGTAGTAGTAGTAGTGGGAATAGTATTAGAAGAAGTAATAGTACTTGTAGTGGCAATAGTAATAGTAGTAGCAGTGGTAGTAGCAGTATCAGTTGTAGTAGTGGTAGTAGTAGAAATAATAGCAGCAGTAGCAGTAGTAGAAGTGGCAGTCGCAGTAGCAGTTGTAGTAAGAGTGGAAGCCACAATAGTAGTAGTAATAGTTGAAGCAGCAATTGTAGTAGCAGTAGTAGTAGAAGTAGCAGTATTGGTAGCATTAGTAGCAGTAGTAGTAGCAGTTGTTGTAGTTGTATGAGAAGTAATTGGAGAAGGAGTAGCTATTGTTGTAGTCGAAGTGGTAGCAGTAGTATCTCTAGTAGTAGTTGTGGTAGTAGTAGTAGTAGTAGATGTAGTAGTAGTAGTAGTATTAGCAGCAGCAGTAGCAGTAGTAGTAGCAGCAGCAACAGCAGTAGTAGTAGTAGTACTAGTACTAGTAGTGGCAGTTATTGTAACAGTTGTAGCAGTACCAGTAGTAGTAGTTGTAGGAGTAGTAGAAGCAGTAATAGTAGTAGTAATTATAGTTGTAGGAGTAGTAGAAGTAGCAGTAGTCGTCATAGTAGTTGTAGAAGTAGCAGTGGTGGCTACACTTGTAATAGTAGTTGTAGTGGTCGTTGTACTAGTGGCATTAGTAGCACTACCAGTAGTAGCAGTAGTAGTAGTAGTAGGAGGAGGAGGAGGAGTAGCAGCAGTAGTTGTAGTAGCACCAGTAATAGTGCAAGTAGTAGTAATCGTAGGACTAGTAGCGGTAGCAATAGTAGTTGTAGTTGTAGTTGTAGTAATACTTGTACTACAAGCATTTGTAGTGGTAGTTGTAGCAGTAGTACTACTAGTAGTAGAAGTAGTAGCTACAGGAGTAGTTGTAGTAGTAGTAGTAGTAGCAGCAGTAGCAATAGGAGAAGTAGTAGTAGTAGCAGCAGTAGTAGTAGGAGAAGTAGTAGTAGTCATAGTAGGAGAAGAATTCATATTAGTAGTAGCAGCAGTAGCAGTATTCATTTTGATAGCCATAGTGGTTATAGTTATCGCACAAGTAGCAGTAGTTGTTATAGTAGTTATAGAAGTACAATAGTAGTAGTAGTTGTGGTCATTGTACTAGTGGCATTAGTAGTAGTACCAATAGTAGTAGTAGTAGTAGTGGTCGCATAAGTGCTAGAAGCAGTTGCGGTAGTAGCAGCAGTAGTTGTAGTAGCCACAGTAATAGTAGTAGTAAGAGTAGTAGTTATACTAGTACCAGTAGTAGTAGTAGTAATAGTAGTAGAAGTAGTTGTAGCAAAAGTAGTAGTAATATGAGGGAAAGTAGTAGTAGTCGTAGTAGTGGTATTAGCAGTAATAGGTGTAGCAATATGAATAATAGTAGTAGTAGTAGTTGTAGTAAGAACAGTAGTAGTAGTAGTATTTGTAATAGTTGTAGTTGCAATAGTAGTGATAGTAGTAGTAGTAGTAACAATAGTAATAGAAGTAGTAGCTGTAGCAGTAATAGTAGTAGCAGCAATAGTAGTAGCTGTAGTAGTAGGAGTCGTGGTACTAGCAATAGTAGTATTATTATTATTAGCAGCAGTAGAGGTATAAGAAGTAGCAATAGTAGTAGTAGTAGTATTTGCTAGAGTAGTTGTAGTGGTAGTAGGAGTAGAAGTTGTAGTAGCAAAAGTAGCAGTAGAAGTAGTAGTAGTAGTAGTAGTAAAATTGGTAGTATTAGTAGTAGTAGTAGGAATAGGAACAATAGGAGTAGTTGTAGTAATAGTAATAACAGTAAGAGTAGTTGTAGTAGTAGTAGTAGTTGAAGTAGTGGTTGTAATAATTGTAGTAAGAGTGGCAGTTGTGCTTGTAGTTGTAGTTCTAGCAGTAATGTAGTAGTAGTAGCTGTATTAGTAGTAGTAGAGGTAGTAGTAGTAGCAGTAGCAGTAGTAGTAGCAGCAACATGAGTAGTAGTAGTCATAGTAGTAGCAATAGAAAGAGTAGCAGTAACAGTTGTAGTAGTAGTAGCAGTTGTAGTTGTAGCAGTACTAGTAATATGATTAGTAGTAGGAGTAGGAATACTAGTAGCCGAAGTAATTGTTAGAGTTGTTTTAGATGTTGGAGTAGAAATATTAGTAGCAGTAGTAGTAGTAGAAGTAGTAGTAGTTGTTGTTGTTGTAGTAGAAGCTGTAGTAGTAGTAGTAGTAGTAGTAGTAGTAGTAGTAGTAGTAGTAGTAATAGTAGTAGTAGTAGTAGTAGTAGTAGTAGTAGTAGTAATAGTAGTAGTATTAGTAGTAGTAGTAGTTGTTGTTGTTGTTGTTGTAGTAGTAGTAGTAGTTGTTGCAGTAGTAGCTGTAGTAGTAGTAATAGTAGTAGGAGTAGTAGTAGTAGTAGTAGTAGTAGTAGTAGTAGTAGCAGTTGTTGTAGTTTTAGTAGAAATAGTAGTAGTAGTAGTAGTAGTAGTAGTATTAGTCATTGTAGTAATAGTAGTAGGAGTAGTAGAGTTCTAGTTGTAGTAGTAGTGTAGTTGTGGTCGCAGTAGTAGTAGTAGTAGTAGAGGTAGTTGTAGTTGTAGTAACAGTAGTCATTGTATTAGGAGTTGCAGGAGTAGTAGTAGTAGAACGGGGAGCTGTAGTAGTAGTAATTATTTTTGTTGTAGATGTAGAAGTAGAAGTAGTAGTAGACGTTATAGTAGTAGTAGTTGTTGTTGTGGTCATTGTTGTTGCTGTTATTGTTGTAGCAGTAGTAGTTGAAGTAGTAGTTGTAGTAGGAATAGCAGTAGTAGTAATGACAGTAGTAGTAGTAGTTTGAGTAGAAGTAGTAGTAGTAGTAGTAATGGTAGTTGCTATAGCAACAATAGTAGCGACAACTACATTTGTTGCAGTAGTAATAGTAGTAATAGTAGTAGTAGTAGCAGCAGCAACAGCATCAATTCAATAGTAGTATAAGCATCAGCAGTAGTAGTAGTAGCAGCCGTAATAGAAGTAGTAGTAGTAGTAGTAACAGTAGCAATAGTAGTAGTAGTTGCAGTAGTTGTAGTAGTAGTAGGAGGAGGAGGAGCAGCAGCAGCAGCAGTAGGAGTGGCCAAAGTTGGAGAAGAAGTAGTAGTAGTATTTGTAGTAGTTGCTGCAGCAGTTGTAGTAGTAGTAGTTGCAGAAGTGGCAAAAATAACAACATTAGTGGAGGTGGTAGTATTACTATAGGTAGTAGTTGCAATAGTTGTAGTAGTTGTCACTGCAGTAGCAATAGTAGTAGTAGTAGTTGTTGTTGTGGTAATAGTCATAGGAGCAGTAAGTGTAGAAGTAGTAGTAGTAGTAAAAGAAGTAGTAGCAGCATTATTTGTAATAGTTGTAGTAGTAGTAGTAGCAGTCATGATAGTAATGGTAGTAGCAGTAGGAGAAGTAGTAGTAGGAGTAGTAGTTGTTGTTGTTGTACTGGGAGTCGTAGTAGTAGAAGTAATAGTAGGAGTAGTAATAGGAGTAGGTGTTGGGGTGGTAGTGGTATTGATAGTAGTAGCAGTAGTAGTAGCAGTAGTAGTAGCAGTAGTAGTGGTACTAGTTGTAGTAGTATTAGTAATAGTCATAGTTATAGTGGTAGTTATAGTAGTGGAAGTAGTAGCAAGAGTAGTCGTTGGAGTAGGAATTGGAGTATAACTAGTAGTAGTTGTTGTTGTTGTTGTGGTAGTAGTAATGGTAGTAGTAGTAGCACTAGAGTAATAGTAGTCATATTAGTAGCACTAGTACGAGCAGCAGAAGTGGTAGTTACGAAAGTACGTGGAGGAGTAGTAGTAGTAGTAATAGTTCTTATTGTTAGAGAAGAAGAAGAAGTAGTATTAGTAGCAGCTGTAGTAGTAGTAGTTGCAGTAGAAGTATTAGTAGTAGTGGTAATAGCAGTAATAGTTGCAGTAGTTGCAACAGTATTAGTAGTAACAGAAGTAGTAGTAGTTGAAGTAGCGGCAATAGTAGTAGTTGTGGTTGTAGCAGCAATAGTGGTAGTGGTAGTAGCAGTAGGATTAGGAGTAGTAGTTGTAGCAGTAGCTGTAATAGTAGAAGCTGTAGTAATATTAGCAGTCGTAGTAGCAATAGTAGTAATTGTTTAAGAGTAGTAGTAGTAGTAGTCACAGTAGTAGTAGTAGTCGTATTAGTAGTTGTAGCTATAGTAGCTGCTGTAGAAGAGAAGAAGAAGAAGAAGTAGTAGTATTAGTAGTAGTAGTAGCAATTGTACTAGTTGTAGCAGTAGTAGCAGCAGGAGTCGTAGTGGTAGGAGACATAGTAGTACTTGTTATTGTTGGAAAAGTAGTAGTAGTAGTAGTTGAAGTAGTTGCAGTTGTAGTAGCAGTAGTAGTTATAGTTGACAAAATAATAGTAGTAGTAGCTGTGGTAGTTGTAGCAGAAGTAGTACAAGTAGTAGTAATAGCAGTTGTAGAAGCAATATTAGTTGTCGCAGTAGCATTAGCAGCAGCAGTAGTTGTAGTGGAAGTAGCCTTGGTAGTGGTAGTAGTTGCTGTAATAACAGTAATAGTAGTAGAATTAGTAGTAGTAGTAGTAGTAGTAGAAGAAGTTGTTATAGTAGTGGCAGTAGTAGTAGCTGTAGTCGTAGTGGTAGTAGTAGCAGGAGTAGCATTAGTAGTAGAACAAAAGTAGCAGAAGTAGAAGTACTTGTAGCAGTAGTAGGAGGAGTAGTAGTAGTAGCGATAGCCATAGTAGTAGCAGTAGCAATAGCAGCAAAAGAGGTACCCATAGTTTTTGTAGTTGTAGTAGTAGAAGAAGCAGCAGTAGTAGTGGCAGAAGTAGTACTAGTTGTATTTATCGTAGGTGAAGTAGTAGTAGAAGTAGCAGTAGTAGCAGTAGAAATAGTAGCAGTAGTAGCAGTATCAGTAATAGCTGTAGTAGCAGTAGTAGTAGTAGTAGCATTAGAAAAAGTAGCAGCAATAGAAATAGCAGCAGCAGTAGCAACAATACTAGTAGTAGTAGTAGAAGTAGCAGTAGTAGGAATATTAGTATTAGTTGTAGCTATAGTAGTTTTAGTAGTAATTGTGGCAGTAGTAGTAGCAGCAATAGCAGTAGCAGTAGTAGTAGTCATAGTGGTGGCCAAGCAATAGTTGTTGTAGTAGTAGTAGTAGTTGTAGTAGTTTCAACAACACATGTAGCTGTAGTTATAGTAGTAGCAGCAACAGATGTAGTAGTCATTGTTGCAAAAGTAGTAGAAATTGTAGTTGTAGTGGTAGTAGTATCAGTTGTCATAATAGTAGTATTAGTAGTAGTAATAGTATTAGCAGTACTAGTAATTGTAAAGTAGTGGTTCTGGGGCATGTCATAGTAGTAGTTGTAGTAGCAGCAGTAATAATAGCACTAGTAGTAGCAGTAGTAGTTGTTGTAGTTGTAGAAATAGTAGTAGTTGGAAACGGAGCAACAGTAGTAGTAGCAGTTGCAGTAGTAGCAGTAGTAGTAGTAGTAAGATAAGTAGTAGGAGTAGTAATAATAGTAGTAGTTGTTGTTGTTGTTATTGTAGTATTATAGCAGTAGGTGTAGGAGTAGGAGTAGGAGAAGTACTAGGAGTAGTAGTTGTCACAGTAGTCGATGTAGTATGTGTAGCGGAGTGGCAGTTGTATTAGCAGTGATAATAGTCGATGTAGTAGTAGTTGTAGTAGCAGTAGCAGCAATAGTAGTAGCAAAAGTAGTTGTAGTAGTAATTATTGTAGTAGTGGTTGTTGTAGTAGTACTAGCAGTAGTAGTAGTAGTATTAGTAGTAGTAGCAATAGTTGTAGTAGTTGTAATAGTAGCAGTAGTAGGAGCCGTAGCAATAGCAACACTAGCAGCAGTAATAGTAATAGCAGTAGCAATAGTAGTACTATTGTTGCAGCTGTTGTAGTAGTAGTAGTTGTAGTAGTTGTAGCAATGGTAGTTGTACTAGTAGTAGTAGTTATAGTAGTAGTAGTAGTAGTAGTATTAGTCATTGTAGTAGTTGTAGCGAAGTAGTAGTTGTATTACTAGTAGCAGTAGTAGCAAAAGTAGTAGTCATTGTAGTAGTAGTAGTAATAGTAGTAGTAGTAGTAGTAGTAGTAGCAATAGTAGTTATAGTAGTAGGAGTAGTAGTATTAATAGTAGCAGTAGTTGCAGCAATGGTGGTGGTGGTGGTGGTATTAGTAGTAGCAGTAGAAGTGGCAGTAGTACTAGTAACAGTAATACTAGTAGTAGTTGTTGTGGTAGTAGTTGTACTAGCAATTATAGTAGTAGTAGGAACAACAGTTGCTGTATTGGTAGTAGTAGTCATAGTAGCTATAGTAGAAGTAGTAGTAATAATAGTAGTAGTAGTAATAGTAGTAGTAGTAGTAGTAGTAGTAGTAGTAGTAGTAGTAGTAGTTGTTGTTGTTGTTGTTGTTGTTGTTGTTGTAGTACTATTAGTAGTTGGAGTAGCAGCAGTAGCCACTGTAGAATTATTATTAGTTAAAGTAGTAGTAGCAGTAGTACCAATATTAGTAATAGTAGGAGTGGTAGGAGTAGTAATACTAGTAATACCAGCAATAGTAGTAATATTAGTTGTAGTAGTAGTGCTAGTATTAGTCGCAGTTGTAGTAGTACCAATAGTAGCAGTATTAGTAGTAGTTGTAGTAGTAGTATTTATTGTTGTTGTTATTATTGTTATTATTGTAGTAGTAGTAGTAGTAGTAGTAGCAGCAGCAGCAGTAGTAGCAGTACTAGAAGTAATAGTAGTAGTAATAGTAGTTAGCATTTGTATTTGTAGTAGCCACAGTAGTATTTTTTGTACTAGTAGTAGCAGTAGTAGTAGTAATAGTAGCAGTAATAGGGGTAGGAGTAGTTGCAGCGGTAGCAACAGTAGTAGTAGTAGTTATTGCAGCAAGATTAGTTGTTGTAGTTGGAATAGTAGTAGCACTGCTAGTAGTAGGAGTAGGAGTTGGAGTAGGAGTAGTAGTAGTTGTAGTAATAGCAGTGGTAGTAGTAGTAGTGGTAGCAGTAGTAGTAGCACAATTAATAATTCTAATAGTAGGATTAGTTGACGAAGTCCTAGTAGACGTAGAAGTAGAAGCAGGGGTTGAAGTAGGAGTTGGAGTAGTAGTTGTAATAGTGGTAGTAATAGCAGTAATAGGAGTAGTAGTAGGAATGGTAGAAGTAGTAGTAGTTGTTGCAGTAGGAGTTGTATTAGTAGAAGTAGTAGTGGGAGTAGTAATAGGAGTAGGAGTTGGAGTGGTGGGAGTAGTAATAGTAGCAGTGGTAGTAGTAATAGTAGCAATAGTAGTAGTTGTAGGAGTAGAAGTAGTAGTAGGTGTAGTTGTAGGAGTATGAATTGAAGTACAAGTAGTAGTAGTAGTAGTAGTAGTAGTAGTAGTAGAAGTAGTAGTAGTAGTAGTAGTGCTAGTAGTAGTTGTGGTAGTAGTAGTCGTAGAAGTAGTAGTATTAGTAGTACTAGTAGTAGTCATAGTAGTAGCAGTAGTAGGAGAAGCTATAGTAGTAATAATAGTAGCGGTTGTAGTAGTCGTAGTAGTAGTAGGAGTGGTGGTAGGAGTAGTTGTATGAGTATGAATTGGGGGTACAAGTACAAGTAGTACTAGTAGTAGCAGTAGAATTAGTTGTGGAAGTAGTAGTAGTAGTAGTAGTAGCAGTACTAGAAGAAACACTAGTTGTAATAGTAGTAGTTGGAATAGCATTTGTAGTAATAGTTGTTGTAGTTGTTGTATTTGTTGCAGGGGCAGTAGTAATAATAGTAGCGCTAGTAATAGTAGTACTGGTAGTAGTAGTAGTAGTAGTAGTAGTAATAGCAGTAGGAGTAGTGGAAGTAGTAGCAACAGTAGTAATAGTAGTTATAGCAACAGCATTAGTTGTTGTAGTAGGAATTGTAGTAGCACAATTAGTAATATGAGTAGGAGTTGGAGTAGGAGTAGTAGTAGTAGTAATAATAGCCGTGGCAGTAAGAGTAAAACTAATTATTGCAGTAGTAGGATTAGTTGCAGAAGTCGTAGTAGTAATAGAAATAAGAGTAGGAGTTGGAGTAGGCGTACCAGTAGCAGTTGTAGTAGTGGAAGTAATAGTACTAATAAGAGTAGTACTAGGAGTAGTAGCAATAGCAGTAGTTGTTGTAGCAGTTGTATTAGCAAAAGTGGTAGTAGGAGAAATAGTAGGAGTCAGAGTTGGAGTGGTTGGAGTATGAGTTGGAGTACAAGTAGTAGTGGTTGTTGTTGTTGTTATAGTAGCAGTTGTAGTAGTAGTTATAGCAGTAGAAGTAGTCGTAGGAGTATGAGTTGGAGTACAAGTAGTAGTAGTAGTAGTAGTAGTAGTAGCAGCAACAATAATAGTAGTCGTAGTAGTTGTTGTTGTTGTAGTAGTAGTAGTAGCAGTAATAGTAGTAGTAGCAGTAGTTGTAGTAGTAGTCATAGTAGTAGCAGGAGTAGGAGCAGTCGTAGTGGTAGTTGCAGTAGTAGTAGTAGTTGCAGTAGTAATAGTAACAGTGGCAGTTGTAGTAGTGTTGAAGTTGTAGTAGTAGGAGTATGAGTTGGAGTACAAGTATTAGTAGTAGTAGTAGTAGTAGTAGTAATGTAGTAATAGTAGTAGTAGTAGTAGGGGCAGCGGTAGTAGTAGTGCAGTAGTAGGAGTAGTAGTTGTTGTTGTAGTAGTAGTAGTAGTAGAAGTAGTAGTAGTAGAAATAGTAGTAGTAGTAGTAGTAGCAGCAGCAGCAGTAGTAGTAGTAGCAACAGTAATAGTAGCAACGACAATATTAGCATTGGTTGTTGTAGTTGTAGTAGCAGTATTAGTAGTAGTTCTGGTAGTTGTAGTTGTAGTATTAGTTGTAGTAGTAATTGTAGCACTGGCTATAGTAGTAATAGTAATAGTCGTAGTAATAGGAGGAGTTGTAGTAGTAGTAGTTGGAGTTGTAATTGTAGTAACAGGAGCAGTCATAGGAGAAGCAATAGAAGTAGTATCAGTAGTAGCAGTAATAGTTCTAGAAGAAGTAGTTATTGTTGTAGTTGTTGCTGTAGTAGTAGCAATTGTGGTAGTACTAATTGTAGCAGTAGGAGTAATTGTTGGAGTATGAGAAGTAGTAGCAGTAGTTGTTATTGTTGTTGTAGGAGTAGTAGTAGAAGTAGTAATTGAAGTAGTAGCAGAAGTAGTAGTAACAATAGTAGAAGTAATATTGGGACTAGTAGTTGTAGTAGCAGAAGTAGTAGTCACAGTACTCGAAGTCATAGTACTAGTATTAGCAATAGAAATCGCAGTAGTGGTAACAGTAATAGAAGGAGTTGAAGTTGTAGTAGTAGCAGAAGTAGTAGCAAAAATAGTTGTAGTGGTAATAGTTGTTGTAGTAGTAGCAGTAGTAGAAGAAGTCATAGTAGTAGTAATAGGAGGATGAGTAGTAGTAGTAGTAGCAGCAGTAGTAGTAATAGTAGTAGTAGTAGTGGTAGCAGTAGTTGGAGTAGTGGTAGTTGTCGCTGTAGTAGTTGTAGTAGTAGTAATCGCAGAAGTAGCAACAACAGTTGTAGATGTAACAGTAGTTATGGTGGTTGTATTAGTGGCCGAAGTAGTCAAAGTCATAATAGTAGTAGCTGTAGCAGCAGTAGTAATAGAAGTAGTAGCAATAATAGCAGTAGCAGTAGTAATAATAGTAATAGTAGCGGTGGCGATATCAAGACCAGTATTAGTGGCAATGTAGTAGTAGTAGTAGTGGTAGCAGAAGTAGTATTAGTAGCTGTAGTAGTAGTAGCAGTAGTAATAGTGGCAGTACTAGCAATTGTTGCAGTAATACTAGCAGTAGCAGTAGAAGTAGCAGTAGCATCCGTTGTAGCAATAGTAGTAGTTTTTGTAGTAGTATTAGTAGTAGTAATAGTGGTAGTAGTTGTTGCAGCAGTAGGAGCAGCAGCAGCAGTAGTAGTAGTTCAACTAAAGTAGTACTAGTAGTTCTAATAGTGGGTAGTAGCAATAGTAGTAGTAGTAGTAGGAGTAGTAATAATAGCCGTTTTAGCATTAGTAGCGGTAATACTAGTAGTTGTAGCAAAAGTAGCAGCAGCATTTGTCGTAGCAATAGTAGTAGTTGTTATAGTAGTATTAGTACTATTAGTAGTCATAGTAGTTGTTGCAGCAGTTGGAGTAGTAGTAGTAGTAGTAGTAGTTGCCGCTAAAGCAGTACCAGTAGTACCCAAAGTGGGTAGTAGGGAATAGTAGCAGGAGCAGTTGTCGTAGTAGTAGCAGTAGTAGTGACAAAAGTAGTAGTAGCTGTAGAAGTAGTAGTTGTTGTAGTGGTAGTATTAGTATTAGTAGTAGTAGTATCCGCAATAGCAGTAGTAGTAGTATTACTACTAATGGTAGAAGTAGTAGTAGTACCAAAGGTAGTAGTATTGGGAGAAGTAGTAGCAGTAGCAGTAGCCGGAATACTATTAGTAGTAATAGTAGACAGAATATTAGTTGTAGTAGAAGTAACAGTAGTAGCAATTATTGTATGAGAGGTAGTAGTAGTATGAGTAGTAGTAGTTGTTGTAAAAGTAGTAGTAGTGGTAGTAGTAGCTATAAAAGTTGTAGTAGCAGTCGTAATAGTAGTAGCAGTAGCAATTGAGGCAGTAGTAGTGGTAGCTGCAACAGCAATAGCAGTAGTAGTATAGTAGTAGTATTTGTTATTGTAGCAGTAGTGGCAGGAGTGGTAGCAGTAGCCATGTTGTCGTAGTAGGAGTAGTAGTAGTAATAGTAGCAGTAGTAGTAACAATAGTAGTAATAGTAGTATTAATCATAGTAGTAGTAATAGTATTAGTAGTAGTAATAGTAGTAGTAGTAATAGTAATAGTAATAGTAGTAGCAGTAGCAGTTATAGTAATTATAGTCGTAGTTCTTGTATCGGCAATAGCTGTAGCAATAGTAGCAGCAGCAGCAGCAGTAGTAGTGGTAGTAGCAGTAGTTGAAGTAGTTGTAGTAGTAGTAGCATTAGTGGTAGTTGTAGAAGTAGTAGTAGTAGCAGCAGCAGTAGTAGTCGTGATAGTAGTAGTTGTAGCAATAGTAGTAGCAATAGAATTCGTAATAGTAGTCGTTGTAGTAGTTTTTGCAGTAGGTGTAGTTGTTGTAGCTATAGTAGCGGTAGTAGTAGTAGTAGTAGTAGTAGTAGTAGTAGTATTAGTAGTAGTAGTTATAATAGTAACAATAGTACAAGTTGCACTTGTGGTAGTAGCAGTAGTTGCTATAGTAGTAGTAGTTATTGTTGTTGATGTAGTAATTATTGCCAGAGTAGCAGTAGTAGTAGTAGCTGATGTTATTGTAGTAGTAGTTGCCGAAGTAAGAGTAGTAGTGGTGGTGGTGGTGCTAGTAGTAGTAGTAGTAGCAATAGTAATTGTAGTAGTAGCAGTGCGAGTAGTAGTAGTAGTAGTAGCAATAGTTGTTGTTGTAGTCGTCATAGTGATAGTAGCAGTCATAGTTGTATTAGTAGCAGTAGTAGTAGTAGTAGTAGTCGAAGTAGTAGTACAGCCGTAGTAGTAACAATAGTAGCTATAGTAGAAGTAGGTGTAGTAGTAGTGGTAGTAGCTGAACGAGGAGTAGTAGTAGTAGTAGTAGTAGCAGGAGTAGGGATAGTTGAGGTAGCAGTAGTCATAGTTATAGTAGCAGTAGAAGTAGTAGTAGTGCTAGCAGTAGTTGTTGTACTATTTGTAGTAGTTCAAGTAGTAGTAGTAGAAGTAGCAACAGCAGCAGCAATAGCAGCAGTAGTAGTAATAATAGTTGTAGTAGTTGAAGGAGAAGAAGAAGAAGAAGAAGAAGAAGAAGTAGTAGTAGTAGTCATCAAAGTGGTAGTAGCAGTAGTAGTTGTTGTAGTAGAAGTAGAAGTAATAGCAACAACAGTAGTAGTAGTGGTCATAGTAGTAGTAACAGTAGGAGTAGTAGTTGCAGTAGTACATGCTGTTGTAGAAGTTATTGTGGTAGTAGTTCTAGCTGAAGTTGTTGTGGGAAGGGTAGTTGTAGTAGCAGGAGTAGGAGCAGAAGAAGTAGGAGTGGCAGTTGTAGTAGTAGTAGTTGTAGTTGTAGTAGTAGCAGTTGTAGTAGTAGTAGTCATAGTAGTAGTAGTAGTAGAGTAGTAGTAGAGATGTAGTAGTAGCAGTAGCGATAATAGTAGTAGCAGGAGTACTAGTAGTAATAGGAGTAGTTGTAGTAGTGGCAGTAGCAGTAGCGCAAGTGGTAGTAGTAGAAGTGGTAATACTAGAAGTAGTAGCACTAGTAGCAGCAGCAGTATTAGTAGTAGTAGCTGTAGCAGTTACAGTAGCAATGGTAGTAATAGTAATAGTAGTCGGAGTTGCAGTAGTTATAGTAATAGAAGGAGCTGTAGTAGCTGTTGTAGCCGTAGTATTTGATGTAGTAGTAGCAGCAAGAATCATAGTGCCAGTAGTAGCAATAGTAGCAGTAGTAGCGGTAATAGTTGTAGTTGTAGGAGTAGCAGTACCAATAGGAGCTATAGTAGTAGTAGTGGTTATTGTAGTAGCAGTAGCGAAATTAGCTGCCGCTAAAGTAGTACTATTAGTAGCAGCAGCATTCATAGTAGAAGTAGCACTAGCAGTAGCAATAGCAGCAATAGTAGTAGTAGTTGTAGCAGTAGTAGTATTAGAAGTAATAATTGTGGTACTAGTAGCAGCAGCAGTAGTACTAGCAGGGGAAGTAGCGGTGGTAGTGGTAGCCATAGTAGTAGCAGTAGTAGTAATGGTAATAGCAATAGCAATAGTAAAAGTAGAAGTTGTTATAGATGTTGTAGTAGCAGTAGGAGTAGTAGTTGTAGTAGTAGTAGCAGTAATAGTAGGAGGAGGAGGAGTCATAGTAGTAGTAGTATTAGCAATAGTGGCAATAGTAGTAATAGAAGTAATAGCAGCAATAGCAATAGTAGGAGCAGTAGTAGTGGCACTAACAGCAGTAGTTGTAGTAGTGAAAATAGTAATAGTAGCAGAGGTTGTAGTAGTATCGGTAGTAGTAGTAGTAGTAGGATAAGTAGCAGGAGTAGTAGCAGTAGAAGTAGCAGTAGCAACAGTACGACTAGTAGTAGTAGTAGTAGTGGCAGTAGTAGTAGTAGCATAAAAAGCAATAGCAGCAGCAACAATAGTAGTAGTATCTATAGTAGTAGTAGTGGTAACATTAGCAGCATTAGTTGTAGAAGTAGCAGTAGTCGCAGTTGTAGTAGTAGCGTCAGTAGTTCTAGTAGTAGTAGTAGCAGCCGTAGCAGTAGTAGTTGCAATAGTAGTAGTAATTGTAGCAGTACTTGTAGCAGCAGTAGTAGTTGCAGTAGCAGCTGCAGTAGTAGTAGTAGTAGTAGGAGCCACTATTGTAGTAGCAGTAGTGGTGGTGGTAGTAGTAGTAAAAGTAGTAGCACCAGCATCAGCTGCCGCAACAATAGCAATAGTAGCAGAAGTAGTAGTTGTATAAGCAATAGTAGCAGTGGTAGTAACGGTTGTTGTAGTAGTAGTACCCGTTGTAGCAGTAGTAGCAATTGTAGTAGTTGCAGTAGTAGTAGAAGTAGTAGTAGTTGTTGTTGTAGCAGTAGGAGTATCGGTAGTAGTAGTAGTAGTTTCTGCGGTAGTAGTGGTAGTGGTGGTAGTTGCAGCAATAGTAGTGGCAGTAGTAGTAATAGTAGTAGCAATAGAGGCAGCAGTAGCAGTTGTAGCAGTAGTAGTAGTGGCAGTAGTAATAGTAGTGGTAGTAGTAGTTGTAGGAAATGCAGTTGTAGTAGTTGTGGAAGTAGTAGTAGCAGTAGTAGTCACAGTAGTAGTAGTAGTAGTAGTACCTGTAGTAGCAGTAGTAGTGGTAGTAGCAGCAGCAATAGTGTTAGTAATAGCAGTAGCGGTAGTTGTACTAGTAGTGGTAGCAATTATAGTAATAGTTGTTAAAGTAGTTGCAGCAGCAAAAGTTGTTATTCTGGTAGAACTATTAGTAGCAATAGTAGAAAGAGTAACAACAGTTGTAGCAATTGTAGAAGTAGTAGCAGCAATAGCAGTGGTAGTAGTAGTAGTAGTAATTGCAATAGTAGTGGTAGTGGTAATCATAGTAGTAGTAGTAGCAGGCGTAGTAGTAGCAGTAGCCATAGTAGTAGCAGTTGTAGTAGTAGAAGTGGTAGAAATAGTAGTAGTAGTCGTAGTATTAGTAGTAGTAGTAGTAGTAGTAGTAGTAGTAGTTGCAATAGTAGTGCTAGTAGTTGTCGTAGTAGCAATAGTAAAGGTAGTAGTTGTTGTAATAGTCCTAGTAGTAGTAGTAGCAGGAGTAGTGGGAGTAGTAGTAGTAGCAGCAATAGTAGTAGTACTTGTAGTGGTAGTAGTAGTACTAGTAGTAGCAATAGTAGTAGTAGAAGTAGTAGTAGCAGTATTGGTAGTAGTAGTAGTAGTAGCAGCAGCAGCAGCAGCAGTAGTAGTAGTCGTAGTTGTAGCAGTAGTTGCAGTAGTAGTAGTAGTTGTTGTAGTAGTTGTAGTAGTAGTTGCAGTAGTATTACTAGTAGTGGTAGTAGAAGTAGTAGATAGTAGTAGGAGTAGTAGTAATAGTCATAGTAGTAGTAGAAGTACAAGCAGTAGTAGTGGTAGTTGTAGTAGTAAGGGTAGTTCAGTCGTAGTAGTAGTTGCAGTTGTAGTAGTAGTTGCAGTTGTAGTAGTGGTTGTAGTAGTAGTAGTATTAATGTAGTAATAGTAGTAATAGTAGTAGGGGTTAAGGTAGTAGCAGTGCAGTAGTAGGAGGAGTGGTAGTAGTAGTAGTAGGAGTAGTTGTTGTAGCAGTAGTAGTAGTAGTAGTAGTAGTAGTAGTAGTAGTAGTAGCAGCAGTAGCAGCAGCAGCTGTAGTAGTAGGAGTAATAGTAGCAACGACAGTATTAGCATTGGTTGTTGTACTAGTAGTAGAAGTATTAGTAGTATTTCTAGTAGTTGTAGTTGTAGTATTAGTTGTAGTAGTAGTTGTAGCATTGGCTGCAGTAGTAATAGTAATAGTCATAGTAATAGGAGGAGTTGTAGTAGTAGTAACAGGAGTAGTAATTGTAGTAAGAGGAGCAGGAGTAGGAGAAGTAATAGAAGTAGTAGCAGTAATAGTTCTAGAAGAAGTAGTAGTAGTTGTAGTTGTTGTTGTAGCAGCAGCAATAGTGGTAGTAGTAATTATAGTAGTAGAGTAGCTATTGGAGTAGGAGAAGTAGTAGCAGTAGTTGTTGTTGTTGTTGTAGGAGTAGTAGTAGTAGTAGTAATTGAAGTAGTAGCAAAAGTAGCAGTAACAATAGTAGAACTAATAGTGGGACCAGTAGTTGTAGCAGCAAAAGTAGTAGTCACCATACTAGAAGTCGTAGTGCTAGAATTAGCAGTAGTGGTAACAGTAATAGAAGGAGTTGAAGTTGTAGTAGTAGCAGAAGTAGTAGCAAAAATAGTTGTAGTGGTAACAGTAATAGTAGCAGTAGCAGAAGTAGTAGAAGTCGTAGTTGTAGTAATAGTAGTAGTAGTAGTAGTAGTAGCAGCAGCAACAGCAGTAGTAGTAGTAGGGGTAGTAGCAGTAGTAGTAGTTGGAGTAGTGGTAGTGGTCATTGTAGTAGTTGTATTAGTAATAGCAGAAGCAGCAACAACAGCTGTAGCAGTAGCAGCAGTTATGGTGGTTGTATTAGTGGCCGCAATTGTCGTAGTCATAGTAGTAGTAGCAGTAGCAGCAGTAGTAATAGAAATAGCAGCAATAATAGCAGCAGTAGTAGTAATAGCAGTAATAGTAGCGGTGGCGGTATTAGAAGTAGTATTAGTGGCAGTGAAGTAGTAGTAGTAGTGGTAGCGGAAGTAGTATTAGTAGCCATAGAAGTAGTAGCAGTAGTAATAGTGGCAGCACTAGCAGTTGTTGCAGTAATACTAGTAGTAGCAGTAGAAGTAGCAGTAGCATCTATAGTAACAATAGTAGTTGTAGTTGTAGTAGTATTAGTAGTAGTAGTAGTGGTATTAGTTGTTGCAGCAGTAGGAGCAATAGTAGTAGTAGTAGTTGCAACTAAAGTAGTACTAGTATTTCTAATAGTGTGTAGTAGCAATAGTAGTAGGAGTAGGAGTAGTAATAGTAGCAGTTTTAGCAGTAGTAGCGGAAATAGTAGTAGTTGAAGCAAAAGAAGCAGCAATATCTATCGTAGCAATAATAGTAGTTGTTATAGTAATATTAGTACTAGTAGCAGTCATAGTAGTAGTTGTAGTAGTCGGAGCAGCAGCAGTAGTAGTAGTAGTTGCAACTAAAGGAGTACCAGTAGTACTCAAAGTGGGTAGTAGGGAATAGTAGCAGTAGTAGCAGGAGCTGTAGTCGTAGTACTAGCAGTAATAGAAGCAAAAGTAGTAGTAGCTGTAGAAGTAGCAGTTGTTGTAGTAGTAGTATTAGTATTAGTAATAGTAGTATCAGCAGCAATAGTAGTAGTAGTATTACTACGAATGGTAGAAGTAGTAGTAGTACCGGAGGTAGTAGTAGTTGGAGAAGTAGTAGCAGTAGTGGTAGCCGTAATAGTATTAGCAGTAATAGTAGACGTAGTAGTAGTTGTAGTAGAAGTAACAAAAGTAGTAGTTGTTGTATGAGAGGTAGTAGTAGTATGAGTAGTGGTAGTTATTGTAGAAGTAGTAGTAGTGGTAGTACTAGGTATAGAAGTTGTAGTAGCAGTAGTAATAGTAGTAGCAGCAGCAGTTGAGGTAGTAGTAGTAGTGGTAGCGGC
>RXID01015427.1:0-13793 GCA_005019695.1 Trichopus zeylanicus subsp. travancoricus
AAGAAGAAGAAGAAGAAGAAGAAGAATAGTAGCAGTAGTACTGGTAGGAGTAGTTGTAGGTTTAGTAATTGGAGTAGGAGTAGTAGTAGTAATAGTAGTAGCAATAGTAGTAGTAGTAGCAGTAGGAGTAGTAGTAGTAATGGTAGTAGTAGTAGTAGGAGTAGTAGTAGTAATAACAGTTGGAGTAGTAGTTGGATTAGCAGCAGAGGTAGTAGAAGTAGCAGTAGCAATAGTAGTAGTAGCAGTAGTAGTACCAGCTATAGTAGCAGTACGAGTAGCTATAGAAGTAGTAGCAGTAGTAGCAGTAATGGTTGTACAAGAAGTAGTAGTAGAGGTAGAGGTAGTAGTTGTAGTAGTAGTAGTAGAATTAATAATAGTAGTTGTAGTAGCAGTAGTAGCAATAGTAGCAGTGGTAGTAGTAATAGTAATAATTGTAATAGGTGTATTAGGAGTAATAGTAGTAGTAGCAGTAGTAGTAATGGTAATAGTAGTTGTAGTAGTTGTAGTAGTAGTAATAATAGGAGAAGTAGTAGTAGTAGTAGAAGTAGTTCTTGTAGTTATAGTAGTAGTCATCGCAGTAGAAGCTACAGTAGTAGTAGTACTACTAGTAGTAGTAGAAGTAGTAGTTGTTGTTGTTGTAGTAGTTGTAGTGATAGTAGTAATAGTAGTAGTAGTAGTAGTAGTAGTTGGAGTAGTAGTAGCAGGAGTAGTTGTAGGAATAGCTGGAGTCGTAGTAGGAGTAGCAGCAGAAGTATTAGCAGCAGTAGCAATAATTGTAGTAGTAGTAGTAATAAAAGTAGTAGTAGTGGTGGTGGTGGTGGTGGTGGTGGTGGTAGTGGTAGTAGTATTATTAGTAGTAGTGATTGGAGTAGTAGTAGGATTAGTTGTTGGTTTAGTAATTGGAGTGCGAGTAGCAGTAGTAATAGTAGTAGTAGCAGCAGTAGGATTAATAGTAGTAATAGTAGTAGTAATAGTAGGAGTAGTAGTAGGATTAGCAGCCAAAGTAGTAGATGTAGAAATAGCAATAGTGGTAGTAGTAGCAGTGGTAGTAGCAGCAGTAGTAGTATGAGTAGTTGTAGAAGTAGCAGCAGTAGTGGCAGTAGTATGAGTGGTTGCAGATGTAGTAGCAGTAGTCGCAGTAATGGTAGTAGAAGTAGTTGTAGTAGTAGCTATAGTAGTTGTAGTAGTAGTAGTAGTAGTATTAGTAATAGTAGTTGTAGTATTAGTTGTGGCAATAGTAGTCGTTATAGTAGTAATATTAGTAGTTGTAGTAGCTGTAGTATTAGTTATAGTTGTTGTAGTAGTAGTTGTGATAGTAGTATTGGTAGTTGTAGTAGTAGTTGTAGAAGTTGTGGCAGTAGCAGCTGCTGTAGCAGTAGTACTAGTAGTAGTAGTAGTCGAAATAGTAGTTGTTATTGTTGTAGTGGTTGTGGTAATAGAAGTAGTAGTTGTTGTTGTGGTTGTTGGAGTAGTAGTAGTAGGAGTATTAGTCAGAACAGTAGTAGTAGTAGTAGGAGTAGCAGTTGAAGTAGTAGTAGTCGCAATAGTAATAGTAGTAGTAGTAATAATAATAGAAGAAGAAGAAGTAGTAGTAGTAGTAGTAGTAGTAGTAGTAGTCGTAGGAGTGGTAGTAGTATTAGTAGTAGTAGTAGGGGCAGTAGCTATAGCAATAGTAGCAAGAGCAGTAGTGGTAGTTATAGTTTTAGTAATAGTAGGCGTAGGAGTGGTAGTTGTAAAACTACTAGTCATAATAGTAGTTGTTGTAGTAGTAGTGGTAATAGGAGTAGCAGTAGTAGTAACAATAAGAGTTGTAGTAGTAATAAAAGTAGTAGTATTATTAGCAATAGTAGTATTTGTAGTGGGCATATTAGGAGTAATAGTAGTAGAAGAAGAAGAAGTAGTAGTAGTAATAATAGTAAAAGTAGTAGTAGTAGTAGTAATTATTTTTGTTGTTGTGGAAGTCGTAGTTGTAGTTGTAGTAGTAGTAGTAGTAAAAGTAGTGGTAGTAGTAGTTCTACTAGTAGTAGTAACAACATTAATGGTAGCCGAAGTGGTCACTGGGGTCGTAGAAGTAACCCTATGGGTAGCAGCCATAGTAGCAGTCGTAGTAGTAATTGCTCAAGCAGTAGTTGTTGCAATAGTATTAGTAGTGATAGTAGCAGCAGTGGTTGCATTAGCAGTTGTTCTAGCAGTGAAATCGATAGTAGTAACACTTGCAGTAGTTGTGGTAGTAGTAGTAGTAGTAATAATGGTAGTAATAGTAGTCATAGTTGTTGTCGTTGTAGTGGTAGTAGTAGCAGCAGTAGAAGCAGTAGTTGTAGTAGTTGTTGTAGTAGTAGTAGTAGTAGTACCAGTAGTAGTAGAAGTAGCAGTGGAAGTTGAAGCAGCAATAGTAGCAGTAGCAGTAACAGAAGTAGTAGTAGTAGTAATAGTATCAGTAGAAGCAGTAGCTGTAGTACTAGTTGTAGTAGGAGCAGTAGTAGTAGTAGTAGTAGCAGAAGCAGCAGTAGTAGTAGTTGGAGTTGCATTCTGTGTGGCAACCCAAGTAGTAGTAGTACTAGTAGCGATAGAAGTAAGAGTAGTAGTAGTAGTAATAGCAGCAGTGGTAATAGCTTTAGCTGTAGTAATAGTAGTAGTTGGAGCGTTAGTCGCATTAGTAGTATAGTAGTAGTAGTTGTAATAGTAATAGTAATAATAGTAGTAGTACTAGTGTTAGTAGTAGTTGTAGTAGTAATAGGAGTAGTATTAGTAGTTGTAGTGGCAACAACAATAGTAGTAGTGGGAGTAGTAGAAGTTGTAGCAGCAATAGTAGTAGTAGAAGTAGCTGTAGTAGTAGTAGTAGTAGAAGTGGTAGAAGCAGTAGTTGTAGTACTACTTGTAGTAGAAGTGGTAATAGCAATAGAAGTAGTTGTAGTAGTTGGAGTAGCGTTACGCGCAGGAAACGATGTAGCAGTAGTAGTTGCAGTAATAATAGAAGCAGTAGTAATAGTAGTAGCAGTAGTACCAGTACTAGTAACAGAAGTAGTAGTAGGAAAAGAAGTGGTAGTTGCTGTGGTAGTTGTAGTAGTAGTAGCAGCAGAAGTATTAATAGTATAAGTTTTAGCAGTAGAGTAGTAGTTGCAATAGTTGCAGTATTAGTAGTTGTGATGGTAGCAGCAGTAGCCGCAATATTAGTAATAGTAGCAGTTGTAGCAGTAGTAGTAGCAGCAGTTGTAAAAGTACTAGTAGTTAAAGTAGTAGTAGTAGTAGTTGTTGTTGTTGTTGTAGTAGTAGTTGCAGTAGTGGTAGCCGCAATAGTAGTAATTGTAGTAGTAGCAGTAGTAGTAGTAACAGTAGAAATAGAAGTAGAAGTAGTAGTAGTAGTAGTAGTTGCAATAGCAGTAGCAGTAGCCGTAATAGTAGCAGCAGTAGTAGTATTAGTAGTAGTAGCAGTGGGAATAGTAGTAGAAGTAGCATTAGTAGCCATTGTAGCAGTAGTAGCACTAGTAGTAGCACTAGCTATAGCAGTAGTAGTAGTAGTAGTGGTAGCAGTAGTAGTAGTAGAGCCAATTGCAGTTGTAGTAGCATCGGTAGTAGTAGACGAGGTTATAGTAGTAGTTGTAGTAGCAGTCATAGTTGTACGAGAAGTAGTAGTAGTTGTTATTGTGGGAGAAATACTAGTAGTTGTTATTGTGGGAGAAATACTAGTAGTAGTTGTTGTTGTCGTAGGTGTAGTAGTAATAGTAGTAGCAGCAACAGTAGTAATAGTAGCAGTAATAGTAGTAATAGTAGTAGTAATAGTAGTAGCAAAAGTAGTAGTAGTAGTCATAGTAGTAGTCAAAGTTGTTATATCTCCAGTAGTAGTGGTAGTAGTAGCAGTTGTAGTAGTACCAAACACAATAGTAGCACCAGTAGTACCAGTGGTAGTAGCAGTGGTAGTTGTAGTAGAAGAAGAAGTAGTAGTAGTAGTAGAAGTAGTCGCAGTATAGTTGTAGTGGTAGTAGTAAAAGTACTAGAAGTAGTAGGAGAAGTAGCAGCAGTTGTACTAGATCTATTGGCAACAGCAGCTCCAACGGCAGTAGTAGTAGCAGCAGCAGCAGTAGTAGTAGTAGCAGTAGTAGTGTTAATTGTCATAGTAGTAGTAGTAGTAATAGTACCAATCGTAGTAGTAGTAATAGTAGTAGTCGTAGTAATGGTAGCAGTAGTAGTAGTAGTGGTATTAACAGTAGTTGTAGTCATTGTAGCAGTAGCTGTAGTAGTAGTAATCATAGTAGCAGAAGTAGTAGTAGTCGGAAACGAAGTAGTAGTAGTAGTAGTATTAGTAGTATAAGTTTTAGTATTAGTAGTAGTAGTAGTAGCAATAGTTGCTGTAGTAGTAGCAGTAGTTGTTGTAGTAGTAGTTGTGGTAGTAGTAGTAGTTCCAGTAGCAGCAGTATTAGTAGTAGTAGCAATTGTTGCAGTAGTAGCAGCAGCAGTAGTATGAGTAGAAGTAATATGAGTTAAAGTAATAGTAGTAGTAGTAGGGGCAGTTGTTGTAATAGCAGTAGTTGGGGTAATAGTAGCAGCAGTAGTAGTAGCAGTAGTAATAGAAGCAAAAATAGTGGTAGTAGTAGTAGCAATAGTAGTAGTCGCAGTAGCAGTAGCTGTAATTGGAATAGCATTAGTAGTATTAGTAGTAGTTGCAGCAATAATGGCAGTAGAAGTAGCAGCAGTACTGGAAGTAGTAGTAGCTGTTGTAGAATTGGTAGTACTAGTAGTAGCAATAGCTATAGCAGTAACAAAAGTTGTGGTAGTAGCAGTAGTAGCAGTAGCAACCGAAGTAGTAGTAGAGGTAGTTGTAGCAGTAGTAGAGGCAGTAGCAGTAAAAGAGGTAGTAGTAGTAGTGGTAGCAGCAGTCGTACTAGTATGAGAAGTAGTAGTAGTTGTTATTGTGGGAAAAGTAGTAGTAGAAGTAGTTGTTGTGGCAGTTGTAGTTGTTGTTGTTGTTGTAGTAGTAGTAGTAGTAGTAATAGTAGTAGTAATAGAAGTAGTAGTAGCAGTAATTGCAAAAGTAGTAGTAGTAGCTATAGTAGTAGTCATAGTTGTTGTATCTACAGTAGTAGAAGTTGTAATAGCAGTTGCAGTAGTAGCAAAAGCAGCAGTACTAAAAGTAGTAGTAGTGGAAGTAGTACCAGTAGTACCAACAATAGTAGGAGTGGTAGTTGTAGCAGATGTAGTAGTAGTAGTAGTAGAAGTAGTAGCAGTATAATTGTAGTTGTAGTAGTAGCAGTTGTAGTAGTAGTAGCTGTAGTAGTAGTAGTAGTAGTAGTAGTTGTAGCAGCAGCAGTAGTAGCAGTAGTAGTGTTAATAGCCATAGTTGTTGTAGCAGTTGTACTAATAGTAGTAGTAATAGTAGTAGTACCAATAGCAACAGTAGTAGTAGTATTAGTAGTAGCTGTAGTAGTAGTAACAAAAGTAGTAGTAGTAGAGGTAGTGCCAGCAAGAGTAGTAGTTGAAGTAGCAGTAGTTATAGTAGTAGCAGCAGCAGTAGTAGTCATAGTAACAGTAGTAGTAGTAGTAGAAATTGTAGCAGCAACAGTAGCAGCATAGTTGTAGTTGTACTAGTAGTAGAAGTAGTAGCTGTAGTAATAGTAGTAGTAGAAGTAGTAGTAGTCGGAGAAGTGTAGTTAGTTGTCATAGAAGTTGTTGTAGTAGTAGGAGTAGTAGTAGTAGTAAAAGCAGTAGTAGCCAGCAATAGTAGTAGTACAATAGGTATAGTAGTAGTAGCAGTAGTAGTAGTTATAGTAGTAGAAGTAGTAGTAGTTGTAATAGAAGTAATAGTAGCAATAGTAGTAGTAGTAGTAGTAGTAGTAGTAGTAGTAGTAGTGGTAATAGTAGTTGTAGTAGTAGTAGTTGTAATAATAGTAGTAGTAGTAGTACAAGTAGTAGTAGTAGTGATGGTGGTGGTAGTAGCAGTAGTAGTAGTAGTAGTATTAGAAGTAGTCGTGTAGTAGTAATAGTAATAGTAGTAGTAGTAGCAGTAGAAGTACTAGTAGTAGTATTTGTAGAAGTAGTGGCGGTAGTAGAGTAGTCATAGCACTTGTAGTAGTAGTATTTGTAGAAGCAGTAGCAGTAGTAGTAGTGTAGTAGTAGAACTTATGGTGTAATAGTAGTAGTAGTAATAGTAGTAGTATGTTGTTTAGTCGATGTGGTAGTAGTAGCAGTAGTACTAGAAGTAGTAGTAGTAGTAGTTGTCATAGCAGTAGTAGGTAGTAGCAGTAGTGAGTAGCAATACGTAGTAGCAGTACTAAAGTTGAAGCAGTAGTGGTAGTAGTAGGAGTAGCAATACGTGTAGCAACTAAAGTAGTAGCAGAAGTAGCAGTAATCTTAGAAGTATTAATAGTAGTAGTAGCAATAGTAGTAAAATAGCAGCGACAATTGCCTTATTATTAATAGGAACAACAGTAATAGTATTCATAGTTGTAGCAATAGTGTTAGTAGTAGTAGTAGTAGTGATTGTTGTTGTAGAGGTAGTAGTAGTAGTAGTAGTAGTCGTAGCTGTATAAGCAGCAGTAGCAGTAGTCGTAGTAATAGTAGTAGTAGATGTAATAGTAGTAGCGGTCGTATAAGTAATTGTAGTGGCAGTAGTAGCAATAGCAATTGTTGCAATAGTAGCAGCAACAATAGGAGCAGTATCCATTGAGGTAGAAGCAATAGAAGTAGTAGTAGTGGAAGTAGTAGCAATAGTAGCCGTAATTGCAGGAATAGTAGTAGTAGCCACAGTAGAAGTAGCAGTAGTGGCAGTAGTAGAAGTAGAGGCAATAGCAGTGGTTCTAGTAGTTGTAGTAGTAGCTGTAGTAGTAGTAGCAGCAGTGGTAGTAGCAGCAGAATTACTACTACAACTCCTATTACTTGTGCTACTACTACTACTAGTATTCCAACACCTACCACCATCACTTCTCCCACTGCTACTACTACTACTACTACTACCACTTCTACGACTACTGCTACTATTATTACTACTTCTACACCTATTCCTACTCCTAATCCTACTACTGCTACTCCTAATCCTGCTGTTGTTGTAGCTACTACTACAAATTCTACAACTACTACTGCTGCTACTGCTGTAGCTACTTCTTCTGCTACACCAACTACAATGACTACTGCTACTACTTCTACTAGTCTTAGTGCTGCTAGTATTACTACTACTACCACCACTACTACTACTACTACGAATACTTCTACTACTGTACTACTTCTATTACTACCTCTACTACTAGTACTAATACAATTACAACCACTTCTACGACTACTGCTGCTGCAAGAGCTACTGCTACGACTTCAAGTCCTACTACTACTAGGACTATTACTATTACTTCAACTACTACTACTATGACTACTTCTACTACTACTAGTCCTACTCCTACTACTGATGCAACTACTACTCCTACCACTACTACTACTACTACTACTCCTCCTAATCCAACTCGTATTACTACTACTACTACTAATAGTAAATTACTATTGCAGCTGCTACTGGTGTTTCTACAACAACGACTACAACAATAACTACTACTACTACTAATACTAATATTACTACTACTACTACTGTGACAATAACTATTGCTCCTACTTCTGCTGCCACTGCTACTTAATATTATTACTACTTCTACTGCTATTACTACTGCTATAGCTACTACTACCACTACTCCAACTTCTACCACTACTGCTTGGGCGACTTCTACTACTACTACTACAACAACAACAACAACTACTACTACTATGGCTACTGTTACTGCTATTACTATTGCTACTACTACACCTATTACTACTACTACGACTCGTATTGCTGTTTCTACTACTATTACAAGAACTACTGCTACTACTACTATTACAAGAACTACTGCTACTGCTAGTACTTCTACTACTCCTATTTCTATTACTACTATTACTACTATTGCTACTCCTAATATTACTACTTCTACAACTGCTACTACTACAACCAATATTGTTACTACTACTTCCACTACTGCTACTACTGCTACTACTACTACTACGACTACTACCACTACTGCTACTGTGACTACTACTACCACTACTACTACTACTACTACTACCACTACTACTACTACTACTACTACTGCTATTACTACTACAACTGCTACTACTACTACAACTATTATTACAATGACTTATACTACTGCTACTATTACTACTGCTACTCCTACGACTACTACTACTACTGCAGCTGCTCCTACTACTTCTTCTACTGCTACTACTGCTACTAGTACTACTATTGTTGCTACTACTTCTACTACTGCGATTGCTACTCCAACTGCTACTTTTACAATTACTATTGCAACTACTACCACGACTACTACTAATACTACTGCTACTCGAGCTACTACTACTACAATTACTATAACTACGACTATTATTACTACTACCAGTACTACTACTGCTATATTTCTACTACTGCTACAACTGCAACTACTACAAGTAATAATCCTACAACTACTACTAGTATTACTTCTACTACTATTAATATTACTATGACTACTACTACTACTACTACTACTACTACTACAACCGCAACTACTATGACTACTACTACCACAACTACTACAACTACTACTCCAACTGCTACAATTAGTACTATTACTACTACTACTACTACTACTACTATCACAACATCTCCTACCACGCCTACAACTACTACTTCAATGACTTCTACTACCGCTACTGCTACTTCTAGTACTACTACTACTCCGACAATAACTACTACTCGTACTTCTACTCGTACTACTTTTCCTCTCCTACACGTATTACTTCTACTACTACTTCTGCTGCAACTACTGCTGTTGCTGCTACTACTGTGAGTACTTCTTCTATTACTTTTGGTACTACTATTGTGACTACTGCAACTATTACAACAAATACTACTAGTACAACAACAACAACTACTACTACTACCACTATTACAACTGCTACAGCTACTACCCTTACTGCTGCGACCGCTACTACGGCTTCAACTGCCACTTCTACTACTACTAGTACTGTTGCTTTAACTGCCACTACTACTACTACAACTACTGCTGCTATTACTACTATTACTACTGCTGCTGCAACTACTACTACTTGTACATCAACTACTACTATTACTACTAATACTACAACAACAACTACTACTACTGCTACTAATATTGCTACTATTACTACCACTCTTATTACTCTACTTCTACTACTACTACCTCTGTTGCTACAATTGCTACTACTCCTACTAACACTACTGCTGCAACTACTAGTATTACTACTAATACTACTACTATGACAACTACTAATATTTCTACAACCACAAGTATGACTGTTACAACTCCCACTTCTGCTACTACTGCTACTTCTACTACTACTACAACCACCACAAGGACTACTACTACTACTACTACTACTACTACTATTACTACTACTACTACTACTACTACTACTACTACTACTACTACTACTACTACTACTACTACTACTACTATTACTACTACTACTACTACTACTACTACTACTAATAATAATAATAATAATAATAATAATAATACTACTAATACTTCCACTATTGCCCCAACTATTACAACTACCACTTTTGCTGCTATTACTATGACTACAACTAGTACTGCTATTGTCGTTGTTGCAGCTACTACAGCTGCTGCTGCTGCTACTACTACTACTACTACTAATACCACTACTATTGCTACTGCAGTTGATGCTATTCGTATAACTACTACCACTTCCCCTCCTTATACATAGCTACTATTCACAATCCTATTTCTGCTATGACTATCACTACTACAGATACTGCTGCTGCTACTACTACTGCTACTACTAGTCCTACTACAGCTACAAATACTACTAGTAATACTACTCCCACTACTACTATGACAACTACTATTGCTGCTGCTCGTACTACTACTACTTCTACTACTACTACTACTACTGCTACTACTGCTACTACTACTACTCCTACAACTCCAACAATAACAACAACAATAACTACTAGTGCTATGACTACTGCTACTATAGCTACTACTACAACTAGAACTTCAACTACTACTTCTACTACTATAACTACTATAACTACTCTTGCTTCCACAACCACTACTAATAATACTACTACTACTACTAATGTGGCTACTGCTGCTACTCTTACTACAACAACCACTACTACGACTACTTCTACTACTACTATTACTACTACTACTACTACTCCTCCTTCTAAAACTAATATGGTAACTACTACAACTGCTACTTTAACTGCTGCTACTACTACTACCACCACCACCACTACTACTACTATTACTACTACAACCACTACTACTACAACTACTACTTCAACTACTACTACAACAACTCCTACTACTTATACTATTACTACTAGTAGTAGTAGTAGTACTACTACTACTACTACTTCTACTACTACTACTACTACCACAACAACTATGACTACTAATTCTACTACTGCTAATACTGCTACTCCTACTACTACAATAACAACAACTACCACTGCTACAGCTGCCACTACTATTGCTACTGCTATTGCTACTTCTACTACTACTACTACTACTACTTCTACTACTACAACTATGACGACAATAATTGCTACTCCTAATACTCATACTCCCCTAGTTACTACTACAACAATAACAACAACAACAACAACTACTACTCTTATTACTACTGCTATTACTATTACAACTACTAGTACAACTACAACTACTGCTGCTACTACTCGTGCTCCTATTGCTACTCCAACTACTATTAACACTAGTGCTCCTACTACTTTTACTTTTACTACCACTACTGCTACTTCTCCTACAACTACACCTACTACTACTGCTGCTGCTACTACTACTACTTCTACTACTTCTAGTACTACTACAACTACTAGTACTTGCACTATTACTACCACAACAACTGCTATTACTCCAGCTACTATTTCTACAACTACTCCTACCACTACTCCTACTACTACTACTAATACCACCACTACTACTACTACCATTACCACTACTACAACAACTACTACTACTACCACTACCTCTACTACTACCACTACTACTGCTACTGCTACTACTACTAGCACTACTTCTACTACTACTACTACTTTTACTATTAACAACAATCACTACTACTATTGCTACCACTTCGACTATTACTGCTATAGCAACTTCTACTACTACTACAACTACTACTACAACAACAACAACTAGTAGTACTACAACAACTACTACTACTCCTAATACTCGTACTCCACCGTCCACTACATCAACAACAACTACTACGACTACTACTACTAATACTACACCAATTACTACATCTATTACTACTACAACTAGTACTAGTACTACTACTTTTGCTCCTACTACTACTATCAGTACAGCTACTATTACCACTACTAGTACTTCCACTGCCACTACTACTCCAACTACTTTTACTATCACTACTGCTGCTGCTGCTTCTCCTACAGATACTACACCTACAGGTATGACTACCACTACTACTACTGCTACTACTTCTAGTACTACTACTAATCCTCCTAGTACATGTACTATTACTACCAATACAAATGCTATTACTTCAACTACTACTACTACAACTACTCCTACCACTACTCCTACTACAACTACAACAACAACAACAACTACTACTACTAATACTACCACTACTACCACTACTTTTACGATTACTATTACTAGTACCACTCCTCCAGCTATTACACCTACTAGCACTACTACTACTTCTTCTACTACTACTATATCTACTAGTACTATAATTACCACTATGCCCGCTACTTATACTATTATAACTACTCCTACCATTACCACTACCACAACTACTACTACTGTTGCCACTATTACTACAGCCACTACTACTACTGCTACTACTATTGCACACACTACTACTCCTACTACTACTACTATAACTACTACAACTAATATTAGTCCTCCACCAACAACTCCTACTACTCCTACTACTACTATTGCTATCACTACTACTACTGCTACTACTACTACAGTTGCTACTACTGCTGCTACTACCACTACAATAAAAACAACTACTACTACTACTGCTGCTGCTTCTACTACCACAACAACTACCACCAATCCTGCTACTACTACTACATGACTGCTACTAATACAACCACTACTACTTCTGCTACTACTACAACACATGTTGCTGATGCTGTGACTCCAACAACTACAACTAGACTATTACTGCTGCTGCTGCTCCTCCTCCTCCTACTACTACTACTCTCGTTACTACTACTACTAGTACTACTACTAGTACTAGTACTAGTAATATGACTACTACTACTACTACTACTACTGCTACTACTACTGCTACTACTACTGATGGTCCTACTTCAACTATTACTACTGCTACTACTGCTCCTACTTTGACTATTACTACTACTTCTACTACTACGCCTACCACTACTACCACAACAACCACAAATCCTACTACTACTACTACATCTACTACTACTACTTGTACTACTTCTACTACTACTACCTCTAGTACCACTACTACTACAACTGCTACTACTACCACTACTACAACTACCACCAATTCACCTACCACTAATACTGCCACTAATACTGCCACTACTAGTACTACAATTACTAATGGTATGACTACTACCACTACTAATACTTCTACTCCTGTTCCTACTACTACTACTAGCAATACAACAACTACTACGACAGCTACTCCAATTGCTACTACTCCTCCTACTACTACTACTATAACTACTACAACAACTACCACTAGGACTACTGGTATTACTTCTACAACTCCTACTGCTACAACTACTATGACTACTACTACTACTCTTAATACTTTTACTATTACTACTACTACAACTACTGCTCTGGGTACTACACCTACTAAATACTACAACTAGTACTACTACCACTACTACTTGTACCATTATTACTACAACTACTACTACTCTTACTACGCCTACTACTTCAACTACTACTACTATTTTCACTACTGCTACTACTACCACTACCACTACTACTATTACTAGAACTACTACTCATAATACTCCTGTTACTACCACTACCTGCACTACTACTATTGCTCCTAATACTACTACTATTGCTACTATTACTCCTATTACTGCTACCAGTGCTACCACAACTATTACTACTGCTACTTCTACTCCTGCCCCTACTACAACAACTACTAACTACTATGACTTCTACGACAGCTACAACAACCACCACAGCTACTACTAGTAGTACTACTACTGCTACACCAACTACTACTCCGATAATAACTACAGCAATAATAATAACTACAACTACCACTTCTTCTACTTTTACTATTGCTACTTCCACTACTGCTACAACAGCGACTACACCTAGTTCTCCGAATACTACTAGTAATACTACTACTAGTACTACTTTTCCTAATGCCATAACTGCTACTACTACCACTACTTCTTCAACTTCTACTCGTAAATACTACAATTGCTACAAATACTAATATTACTGCTACTGCTACTACTACCACTATTACACCTTCTACTACTATAACTCCAACTCCTCCTACTACTACTACTACTACCCGAACTACTACTCCTATAATTACTACTACCCCCACTACTACTACTTCTCCCACTACTACTAGTACTGCTACTAGTACTGCTACTATTACTACTACTACTACTATTACTACTACAAGGTATATTACTACTAGTAGTGCTACAACTACAACTCCAACAACTATTACTATTACTACTACTATTACTTCTATTATTACTACAACTAGTACTACTA
>RXID01015428.1:0-12500 GCA_005019695.1 Trichopus zeylanicus subsp. travancoricus
AGTAGTAGCAGTATAGTTAAAGTAGTCATAGTGGTAGTACTAGAAGTTGTAGGAGATGCAGCAGCAACAGTAGTAGCAACGACAACAGCAGCAGCAGCAGCAGTTGTTGTTGTTCTTGTAGTAGTTGTAGTAGTAGCAGTAGCAGTAGTAGTAACATTAGTTATAGCAGTTGTAGTACCAGTAGTAGGAGTAGTAGGCGTTGTAGCAGTAGTAGTAGAAGTAGTAGTAGTACCAGAAGTAGTAGTAAAAGTAGTAGTAGGAGAAGTAGTAGCAGCAACAGTAGTTGTAGCAGTAGTAGTAGTCATAGTATAAGTAGGAGCAATAGTAATAGTAGTTGTTGTAGTTCCAGTAGTAATAGCAGCAGCAGTCGTAGTGGTAGTAGTGGTAGTAGTAATAGTAGTAGTAGTAGTAGTAGTAGTAGCAGCAGTAGTAGCAAAAGTAGTAGTAGTGGTAGTAGAAGTAGAAGTAATAGCAGATGTAGTAGCATTAGTAGAAGTAGAAGTTGTAGTAGAAGTCATAGCAGTAGTAGGAATAGTAGTAATAACTGTAGCAGAAGCAAAAGTAGTAGTTGTAGTAGTCCTACTAGAATTTGTAGCAGCAATAATAGCAACACTAGTAGTATTAGTTGGAGCAGTAGTAGTAGTAGTAGTAGTAGTAGCAGTAGTAGTAGCCGTGGTAGTTGTAATAGTAGCAGTAGTAATCACAGTACTAGTAGCCGAAGTAGTAGAAGTAGGAGTAGTAGAAGTAGTAATAGAAGCATTAGTAGCAGTAGTATTAGTAGTCATAGTAGTTGAATTAGTAGTAGCAGCAGTAGTTGCATTAGTAGCAGCAGTAGTAGTAGAAGTTGTAGTAGTGGTTGCAGCAGTTACAACAGTATCAGTAGTAGCAGTAAAAGTAGTAGTAGCACTAGTAGTTGTTATAGCAGTTGTAGCAGTAGTAGCAACAGCAGCAGTATGGGTAGAAGTAGGAGTCATTAAAGCATAGTAATAGTAGTCGTAGTTGTGGTTGTAGTAGCAGTAGTAGTAGCAACAGTAGTAGCAGTGGTAGTATTAGTAACAAAAGTTGTAGTAGCAGTAGCCATAATCATAGTAGCAGTAGTAGTATTAGCAGTAGTAGTAGCAGTAGTAGTTGTTGTTTGAGAAGTAGTATTAGTCATCGCAGTAGTAGCAGTAGTAGTAGCACGAGTCGTAGTAGTAGCACGAGTCGTAGTAGTAGGACAGGTAGTGGTATTTGTTATTGTTGGAAAAGTTGTAGTAGTTGTTGTTGTAGAAGTAGTAGCAGTATAGTTAAAGTAGTCATAGTGGTAGTACTAGAAGTTGTAGGAGATGCAGCAGCAACAGTAGTAGCAACGACAACAGCAGCGGCAGCAGCAGTTGTTGTTGTTCTTGTAGTAGTTGTAGTAGTAGCAGTAGCAGTAGTAGTAACAGTAGTTATAGCAGTTGTAGTACCAGTAGTAGGAGTAGTAGGCGTTGTAGCAGTAGTAGTAGAAGTAGTAGTAGTACCAGAAGTAGTAGTAAAAGTATTAGTAGGAGAAGTAGTAGCAGCAACAGTAGTTGTAGCAGTAGTAGTAGTCATAGTATAAGTAGGAGCAATAGTAATAGTAGTTGTTGTAGTTCCAGTAGTAGTAGCAGCAGCAGTCGTAGTGGTAGTAGTGGTAGTAGTAATAGTAGTAGTAGTAGTAGTAGTAGCAGCAGTAGTAGCAAAAGTAGTAGTAGTGGTAGTAGAAGTAGAAGTAATAGCAGATGTAGTAGCATTAGTAGAAGTAGAAGTTGTAGTAGAAGTCATAGCAGTAGTAGGAATAGTAGTAATAACTGTAGCAGAAGCAAAAGTAGTAGTTGTGGTAGTCCTACTAGAATTTGTAGCAGCAATAATAGCAACACTAGTAGTATTAGTTGGAGTAGTAGTAGTACTAGCTGTAGCAACAGCAGTAGAATTAGTAGTTGTAGCAGTAGTAGCAGTAGCAGCAGGAGTATTAGCAGCAACATCAGTTGTAGTAGCAGTAGTAGTATCAGCAATAGTAGTAGTAGTAGTAGCTGTAGGAGGAATAGTAGAAGTAGTTGTAATAGTAGAAATAGTCATAGTACCATTAGCAACAGCAGGAGCAGTCGTAGTAGTAGTATTTCTAGTAATAGTAGTAGTGGTCGTAGTAGTAGTAGCAGGAGAAGTTATTGTACTAGCGATAGTAGTACTAGTAGTAGTAGTAGTAGCATTAGTCATAGTAAGTGTTGTAGTAGAAGAAGCAGCAGCAGCGGTAGTAGTAGTAGCAGTAGCATTAGCAGTAGTAGCTGTAGTAAAAATGGTACTAGTAGTAGTAGTAGCAATACCTAAAGTAACAGAAATAGTAGTAGTAGTAGTAACAGCAATAGCAACAGCAGTAGTAGTAGCGGCAGTAGTAGCAGCGACATTATTTGTAGCATTAGTAGTATTATTAGTAATAGTAGTGGTAGTAGTAGCAACAACAACATTTGCAGTAGTAGTAGTTGTTGTCATTGTGGTTGTGGTTATCGTAGCTGTAGTTGTAGTAGTAGTAGTAGTAGTAGTTATTGTTGTAGTAGCAGCAGCAATTGAAGTAGTAGTCATTGTAGCAGTAGTAGTAACAGTACTAGTTATTGTTCTAGCAGTAGTGGTAGTAGCAGCAACGGCAACAACAGCCGAAGTAGTACTATTAGTAGAGTTGTACCAGCAGCAGCAATAGTAGTAGTGGCAATAGTTGTAGTAGTAGGAGAAGTTGTACTAGTAGTAGTAGTATTAGCAACAGTAGCAACAATAGTTGTAGTTGTAGTGGCCGCAGTAATAATAGCAGTAGTAGTAGGAGTAGTAGTACAAATAGTAATAGTAGTAGGAGCAGCAGCAACAGCAGTAGTAGCAGTAGCGATAGTAGTAGTAATAGTAGTAGTAGTAGAAGGAGCAGCAGTAGCAGCAATAGTAATATCAGAAGTAGTAGCAACAGCATTAGTGGTAGAAGTAGCAGCAGCAGTAGCAGCAGTAGTAGTAGTAGTAGGAGGAGGAGGAGTAGGAGTAGGAGTAGTAGTAGTAGCAGCAACATTAGTAGTTGTAGTAGTTGCAGTAGCAGTAGCAACAGTAGCAGCTGTAGTAGTAGTGGTAGTAGCAACAACAACTGCAATAGTAGTAGTTGTAGTAGTGGTAGTAGTAGAAGAAGTAATAGCAGCAGTAGCAATAGTAGCAGTAGTAGTAGTAGTAGCAGAAGTAGTAGTAGTAAGAGAAGTTGTAGTAGTAGTAGTATTATTAGCAATGGTAGCAACAACATTAGTAGTTGTTATACTAGTAGTAGTAGCAGCATTAGTAGTAATAGTAGCAAAAGCAGCAGTAGTAGTAGTAACAATAGTAGTTGTAGTAGAAGCAGCTATAGTAGTAGTAGCAGTATTTGTAGTAGCAGCAGTAGTAGTAGTGAGATAAGTATTAGGAGTAGTAGGAGGAGGAGGAGCAGTAGCTACAATAGTAGTAATAGTAGAAGCAGCAACAGTAGTAGTATTAGTTGTAGTAGTTGTAGCATTAGTGGTAGAAGCAATAGCAGTTGTAGAAGGGGTCGTAGCAGTAGCAGCAACAACATTAGTAGCAATAGTTGTAGCTGTAGTAATAGTAGTTGTAGCAGCAACAGCAGCAACAACAATAGTAGTAGTAGTAGCGGCAACAACGATAATAGTAGTAGTAGTAGTAGTTATTGTTGCTGCAGTAATAATAACAGTAGTAGTTGTAGGAGTGGCAGTAGTTGCAGCAGTAGCAACAGTAGTAGTGGTAGCGTAGTAGTAGTAGTAGTAGTAGTAGTAACAGTAGTAATAGCAGCACCAGTGGTAATAGTAATATTAGTAGTAGGAGTAGGAGCAGTAGGAGCTGGAGTTGGAGAAGGAGTAGTAGCAGTAACAACAGCAGCGGTAGTAGCATTAGTAGTCGTAGTAGTAGCAGCAGTCACTGTACTAGTAGCTGTAGCAGCTGCAACAACATTAGTAGTAGTAGTTGGAGTAGTAGCAGTAGTAGGAGTAGCTGTAGTAGCAATAATAGTGTTAGCCGTAGCAAAAGTAGCAGCAGTTCCA
This sequence comes from Trichopus zeylanicus subsp. travancoricus, assembly GCA_005019695.1. NCBI lineage: Eukaryota > Viridiplantae > Streptophyta > Magnoliopsida > Dioscoreales > Dioscoreaceae > Trichopus > Trichopus zeylanicus. The sequence goes on from RXID01015428.1 coordinate 4,053, forward strand.
GTAGTAGCGGTTGCAGCAGTTGTAGCAGTAGTAGCAATACTAGCAGCAACAGTAGTGTGAGTAGTACTAGTTGTACTAGTAGTGGTAGTAGTAGCAGAATTAGTAACAGTAGAAGCAGCAGCAGCAACAGCAGCAGCAATAGCAGTGGCTGGAGTTGTAGTACTAGTAGTCGTAATGGGAGTAGTAGTAGGAGATGCAGTAGAAGTAGTTGCAGTGGTAGCAGTAATGGTACTAGAAGTAGTAGTAGTACCAGCAGCACCAGTTGTAGTAGCAGTAGTAGTAATAATGATACTTGTAGAAGTAGTAGTAGCAGTTGTGGTGGTTGTAGTAGTTGTAGTAGCAATTGTGGTGGTAGCAGCAACAGCAACAATAGTACTAGTAGTAGTTGTGGAACTAGTTGTTGCTGTTGTAGTAATCGTTGCTATAATAGTAGTAATAATAGTAGTAGTAGTAGTAGTTGTAGAAGCAGTAGGAGTAGTAGTAGGAGTAGCAGTAGAAGTAGTAGCAGTAATAGTTATAGTAGTACTAGTAGTAGAAGTAGTTGTAGTTGTAGTAGTACTAGTAGCAAGAGTTGTAAGAGTAGAAGTGGTAGTCATAGTAGTAGTAATAGTATTTGTTGGAGTGGTTGTTGTATAGTATTAGTAGTAGTTGTAGTAGTATTAATAATAATAGTAGTAGTAGTAATATTAGTAGTAGTACTATTAGTAATAGTAGTATTTTTAGTAAGTGTTTTAGGAGTAGTAGTAGTAGTAATAGTAGTAGAAGTAGTACTAGTGGTGGTGGTGGTGGTGGTGGTGGTGGTAGTCGTAGTAGTAGTTGTTGTGGTAGTAGTAGTTGTAGTTGTAGTCGTTATAGTAGAAGTAGTAGTAGTAAAGTGGTAGTGGCAGTAGTTGTTGTCTTAGTAGTAGTAGCAGCAGTAGTAGCAGATGTAGTAACAGGGGATGTAGAAGTAACCCTATCACCAGCTGTCATAGTAGAAGTAGTAGTAGTTGTTGTAGTAGCATTAGTAGTAGCAACTATAGTAGCAGTAGTAGTCATAGTAGTAGCAGTAGCAGTAGCAGTAGTAGTTGTACTTGCAGTAGTAGAAGTTGAGGTAACAGTAATAGTAGTAGTAGTCATAGTAGTAGTACTAGCAGTAGTAGTAGTATTAGTAGGAGTGGAAGTACGAGTAGCAGTGGTAGCTGTAGCAACAGAACTAATAGTAGTAGTAGTTGGAGTAGTAGTAGTTATAGTAGTAGTAGAAGCTGTAGGAGTAGTAGTAGGAGTAGCAGTAGAAGTAGTAGTAGTAGTAATAATAGAAGTATCAGTAGTAGTAGTACTAGTAGTCATAGTAGTAGCAGCAGATGTAGTAGCAATGGCAATAGTAGTAAGAGCAGTAATGGAAGTCGTAGTAGTTATAATATTACTAGTAAGAGAAGTTGTTGTAATAGTAGTAGTAGTTGCAGTAGAAGTAGTAGTTGTAGTAGTTATCGTTGTAGTAGTACTAGTAGTAGTTGTAGCAGTAGTAGTACTAATATTATTAGTAGTACTAATAACAGTAGTAATAGCAGCAGTAGTAATAGTAGTATTAGTAGTCACAGAAATAGTAGTAGTAGTACTAGTCGTAGTAATAGAAGCAGTAGTTGTTGTTGTAGTAGTATTAGTAGTTCTAGTAATTATCACAGTAGTAGTAGTAGTAGAAGTTGTAGCCGCAACATTACTAGTAGCAGTAGCAGCAGTAGTAGTTGTTGTGTTAATAGTAGTAGTAGCCACAGCAGCAGCAGCTTTAGTGGCGATAGTAGTATTACTAGCAGTAGTTGTAGCATCGATTGCAACAACAGTAACAGTAGTAGTAGCAGCAGCAGTAGTAGTACTAGGAGGAGTATTTGTAGTAGCAGTGGTCCTAGTAGTAGTTGTAGAAGCAGCATAAGTAGCAGTTGTAGCAGTAGTAGTAGTAGTAGCGGCAGTAGCAGTAGTAGCGGTATCATAAATAGTATTCGTAGTAGTAGTAGCAGCAGTAGTTGTTGTAACAGTAGCAACAGTAGTAGTTGTAGTTTTAGTTATTGTACTTATCGTTGGAGTAGTTGTAGTAGTAGAAGTGGTAATCATAGTAGTAGTTGGAGCAGGAGTTGCCGTAGTAGCTGTAGTAGTAGTACTAGTAGTATTATTAGTAGTAGTAGTAGTAGTAGTTGGAGCTGGAGTTGGAGTAGGAGTAGTAGCAGTAGCAGTATAAGCCATAGTAGTAGTTGTAATAGCAGCAGCAATAGCAGCAGTAGGAGTAGTAGTAATAGCAGTAATAGTAGTAGCCGTAGCAGAAGTCGCGGCAGTGCAAGTAGTAGCAGTAGAAGCAGCAGCAGCAGCAGCAGCAGTAGTAGTAGTAATAGCAGCAGCAGTAGTAGTAGCAGCAGTGGTAGCTACAAAAGTAGAACTAGTAGGACTAGTAGCGGTAGTAGTAGCAGAACTAGTGACAATAGTAGCAGCAGCAGCCGAAGCTGTAGTAGTTGTAGTAGTAGTAATAGCAGGAGTGCCAATAGTAGCTATAGTAGTAGTAATAGGAGTAGTAGTAGGAGAAGCAGTACAAGTAGTAGCAATAGTAGTAGAAATGGTAGAAGAAGAAGTAGTACTAGTAATAACAGCCACAACAATAGCAGAAGTAGCAGTAGTAGCAGAAATGGTTGAAGAAGTAGTAGTAGTAATAGCAGCCGCAGCAACAAGAGTAGTCGCAATAGTAGTAATAATTATAGTTGTAGAAGTAGAAGTACTAATAGTGGTAGTTGTAGTAGTTGTAGTAGGTGTATTCGAAGTAATAGTGGTATTAGTTGTTGTTCTTGTGGTTGTAACAGTAGTAGCAGTTGTAGTACTTTTAGTAGTAGTAGTAGCAGTTGTGGTAGTAGCAGTAGCACTAGTAGTAGTAGTACAAGTAGTTGTTGTTGTTGCAGTAGTAGTTGCAGTAATAGTAATAGTAGTAGTTGTTGTTGTAGTAGTTGTTGTAGTTGTAGTAGTGGTAGTATTAGAAGTAGTAGAAGTAGCAGGATTCGTAGTAGGAGCAGCAGTAGAAGTAGTAGCAATAGTAGCAGTAATAGTTGTAGTAGGTAGTAGTAGAAGCAGTAGTAGTAGTAGTTGTAGTAGCAGTAGTTGTAGTCACAGTAGCAATAGTAGTAATAGTAGTAGACGTAGTCGTAGTAGTTGTAACAGTAGTAGTAGGCATGGTTGTTGAAATAGTCGTAGTAGTAGTAGTAGCTCTAGTTGTGGTAGTAGTAACAGTAGTAGTAATTAGTAATTGTAGTATTTGTAGTTGGTGTAATAGGAGTAGTAGTCGTAGTTGTACAAATAGTATTACTAGTAATAATAGTAGAAGTAGAACCAGTAATAGAAGTAGTAATAGTAGTGGTAATAGTAGTAGTGATAGTAATTGGTGCAGTAGTAGTAGTAATAGTAATAGTTGTAGTAGTAATAGCAGCAACAGTCGTCGTCGTAGTAGTTGTAGTAGTAGTAGTAGTTGTTGTTGTTGTTGTATTAGTAGTAGTAGTAGTGAGAGTAATAGTGGCCGCAGCAGCAGCAGTAGTAGTTGTAAGAGCAGCAGCAGCAGTAGTAGCAATAGTAATAGCTGTAGTCGTATCGACTATAGTAGTTGCAGTAGCAGTAATAGTTGCAGTAGCAGTAGTTGTGGCTGTAATTGTAGTAGTAGTATAAGTAGTAATAGTTGTAGTATTAGCAATAGTAGCAATCATAGTAGGGGTATCATAGGAAGTAGTAGTAGTGGTAGTAGTAGTAGTTGTAGCTGCAGAATCAATAGTAGCAATAGTAGTTGTAGTCGTAGTAGCAGTAGTAATAATAATAGTAGTAGTAGTAGTAGTAATAGCAGTTGTAGTACTAGCAGCATTAGCAGTAGTAGTAGCAGTAGTTGTTATAGTTGTAGCATTAGTAGTAGAAATAGTAGTAGATGTAGTAGCAGTTCAAGTAGAAGAAGTAATTGTAGTACGAAAAAAAGTAGTAGTAGCAGTAGCAGAAGTAGGAGCGACAACAGTAGTAGTAGTAGTATTCGTAGTAGTAGTAGCAGTAGTAGTGGCATTTGTAGTAGTAGTCGCAGTAGTAGAAATATTAGTAGTAGTACCAATTGTAGCAGATATAGCAGCATCAGTATGGGTAGAAGTAATAGTAGAAGCAGCAGCAGAAGTAGTAGCAGTAGCGGTAGTAGTAATAATAGTAGTAACACTAGTAGTAGTAGTAGTAGTAGCAGCAGCAGCTGGAGTAGTAGTAGTAGTAGTCATAGTAGTAGTTGTAGTAGTTGCAGTAGGAACAGTAGTAGTAGTACCAAAAGTCGTAGTAGTAGTAGTCGTAGCAGTTGCAACCGCAGTAGTAGTAGTAGTAGAAGTAGCAACAGTAGCAGTAGCAGTAGTAGTGCTAATAAGATAAATAGTAGGAGTGGTAGTAGTCGTAGTAGTAGTAGCAATAGTAGTAGTAGTAGCGGTAGAAGCAGCACCAGTAGTTGTAGTAGCATTAGTGGTAAATGTAGCAGTAGTAGAAGCAACATCAGTAGTAGTAGTAACTGTTGTAGTAGCAGCAACATTAGTAGAAATAGTAGTAGCAGTAGTAGTAGTAGTATCAGTAGAAGTAGTAATATTTATACTAGCAGCAGCAGCAATAGTAGTAGTTTTAAGAGCAACAGCAGTAGTAGTAGCTGTAGTAGTTGCTGAAGTCGCAACAATTGTAGTTGTAGTAGCATAGGTAGTAGTGGCTACAACAACAGAAGTTGTAGTGTTGTGGTAGTGCTAGTAGTCGCTGTAGTAGTAGTAGGATTGGTAACAATAGCTGTAGCAGTAGCAATAGTAGCAGTCGTAGTAGTAATAGCATTAGCAGTAGAAGTACCAGAAGTAATAGTAGTAGTGATAGTAGTTGTAGTAATAGTAGTCGTGATAATAATAGTAGTAGTAGTAGTAGAAGTAGTAGCAGTCGTAGTTGTGGTAGCAGTAGCAATAGTAGTGGTTGTAGTAGTACATGTAGCCATTGTCGTAGTAATAGTAGTAGTAGTAGCAGTACTTGTAGTAGAAGTAATTGTAGCAGGAAACAAAGTAGTAGTAGCATTAGTAGTAGTAGTAGTAGTAGCAGCAGTAGTAGTGGTATTACTACTAGTAGTAGTAATAGTGGTAGTAGTTGTAGTAGTAGTTATAGTAGTAGTAGAAGTACTAGCAGTATTAGTAGTAGTAGATATTATAGCAGCTGTAGCCTCAGTAACAGCATGAGTAGAAGTAGTAGTAGTTGAAGCGGTAGTGGAAGTAGTATTAGTAGTAGTAGTCACGATAGTAGCAGTAGTTGTGACAGGAGCAGAAGTTGTAGTAGTTGTAGTGGTAGCTGTAGCAGTAGTAATAGTAGTAATAGTAGTAGTAGCAGCAACAGTAGTAGTAGTAGAAGTCATAGTAGTAGTAGTAGTATTAGCAATAGTAGCAGTTGTAGCGGTAGAAACTGTTGTTGTAGTAGTAGTAGAAGCAGTAGCAGAAGTAGAAGCAACAGTCTAAGTAGCAGCAGTAGTTGTAGGAGCATTATTGTTAAAAGCAGTAGTAGTAGTCGCAGGAGAAGTAATACTAGTAGTAGTTGAAGTAGCAGCAACATTAATCGTAGTAGTAGTAGTAGTAGTAATAGCAGCAGCAGCTGTAGCAGGAGTGGTAGTGGAAGTAGTTGTAGCAGTATTAGCAACAGTTGCAATAGTAGATATAGTAGTAGTAGTAGGAGTATAAATAGGAGTAGTTATAGAAGTAGTAGTAGTAGTAGTAGTAGCAATAGTAGTAGTTGTGGCAGTAGCGGTAGTAGCAGCAATCGTAGTTGTCAGACAAGGAGTAGAAGTTGTTATTGTGGGAAAAGTAGTAGTTATAGTAGTAGTAGTAGTGGTAATGGTAGTAGTTATACAAGTAGTAATAGGAATAGCAGTTGTAGTAGTCATAGTAGTAGTAGTAATAGGAGTAGAAGTAGTTGTAGTAGTGATAATAGTAGTAGTATTAGTAGTAATAGTAGTCGTAGTAGTAGTAGGAGTAGTGGTAGGAGCAGTAATAGGAGTAGGAGCAGTAGTAGAAGTAGTAGTAGCGGTTGTAGTAGTAATAGAAGTAGTAGTAGCAGTTGTAGTAGTAATAGTAATAGTAGTTGCGACAATTGTAATAGTAGTAGCATTAGTTGTAGCAGTAGTATTAGCAGTCGTAGTATTACTTGTAGTAGAAGTTGCAGTAGGAGTAGCAGTACAAGTTGTAGTAGTAGTAGTAGTAGTAGAAGTAGCAGCAGTAGTAGTAGCAGCAGCAATAGTCATCGTACTAATTGTAGCAATAGAAGTAGTAGCAATAGAAGTTGTAGAAGTAGTAGCAGTAATAGTAGTAGTATGCGTAGAAGTAGAAGAAGAAGTAGTAGTAGTAGTAGTGGTAGTAGGAGTAGTAGTAGTAGTGACAGTAGTAGTACTAGCAATAGTAGTAGTAGTCGTACTAGTCGCAGCAGGAGTAGCAGCTACAGCAGCAGTAGTAGCAGCAGCAGCAGTAGTAGTATTAGGATTAATAGTACTAGTAGCAGTAGTTGTTGTTATAAGAGCAGCAGCAGCAGTAGTTGTAGTAGTAGTAGCAGTAGTCGCAGCAGGTGTAGTTGTAGTAGCAATTGTAGTTGCGGCTAGTGGTATTGTAGTAGTAGTAGTAGAAGTAGTTGTAGCAACAGCAGCAAAAGTAATAGTAGTAGTAGTAGTAGTAGGAGTTGTTGTAGCAGAATCAATAGTAGTAGTAGAAGTAGCAGTAGTAATAATAATAGTAGTAGTAGCAGTAGTAGCTGTCGTAGTAGTGGTAGCATTTGCAGTAGTAGTAGAAGTAGTAGTAGCAGTAGTTGTAGTCATTGTAGCAGTTGCAATCATAGTAGTAATGGAGTTGTAGTAGTAGAAGTACTAGTAGTAGAAGTAATTGTAGTTGGAAAAGAGGTAGTAGTAGCAGTAGCAGAAGTAGTTGTAGCTGCAGTAGTAGTAGCAATAGTAGTAGTAGTTGTTGCAAAAGTAGTGCCAGTTGTTGTAGTAGTAGCAGCAGCAGTAGTAGTAATAGTAGTTATAGCAGCAATAGCAGCAGCAGTAGTACAAGTAGTGGCAGCAGTAGTTTAAGTTTTAGTGCTAGTAGTACTATTAGTAGGAGTTGTATTAGTAGTAGTAGGAGTAGTAGTAGTAGCAATAGCAGCAGCATTAGGAGTAGTGGTAGTAGTAGCTGTAGTAGCTATAGTAGCGGTATTAGTAGTCGAAGTAGTTGTAATAGAAGTAGAGGTAATAGTAGTGATAGTTGTAGTAGCAGCAGCAATAGGAGTAGTTGTAGCAATAGTAGTAGCTGCAGCAGTCATAATAGTCAAAGAAGTAGCAATTGTTATTGTGGGAGAAGTAGCAATAGTAGTAGAAGTTGTAGTAGTTGTAGTTGTTGTAGTACTAGTAGTCGTAGTTGTAATGGTAATATTAGTAGTAGCAGAAGTGTAATAGTAGAAACATAAGTGGTAATAGTTGTTGTTGCTGCTTCTACTACTACTACTATTACTACTACTATTATTACTACTTCTACTACTACAACTGCAACTACTACTGCTACTACTACGACTACTACTAGTTCCACTACTACTCCAACTACTACATTTACTGCTACTACTACTCGAACTACTACCCCAAATACTCCTACTACCACTACTGCTATTACTACTACTGTTGCTGCTACTGCTACTACGACTACCAGTATTACTATTACTACTACTACTACTCTTATTACTCCAACTATAACTACTACTACTATAACTACTACAACTGCTACTACTCTTACTTCAACTACTATTACTACAACTATAAGTACTAATATGACAACTACTCTAACTACTACTACTACTACCCCAACTCCAACTACTACTCCTACTCGTACTACTGCTATGAGTACCACTACTCCTAATACAACTAATACTACGTCTAGTACTACTACTGCTGCTACTACTACTGCTACTATTACCACTAATAGTACTACTATTAGTACAACCCGAAATACTACAACTTCTACTACTACAACTCCTACTCTCACTCCTGCTACTACTTTGACTACTCCTCCTACTCCTACTTCTACTACTGCTATTATTGCTACTATTACAACTACTACTACTTCTATGACTACTCTTACTCCAACTCCTACTACTACAACTACAACTAACAATAGCATCACTAATACTACTACTACTGATGATGCAATTATCACTACTACTACTACTATTATTACCACCACTATTATAACCACTACTCTTCCTACTTCTACTCATGCTACGACAGCTTCCATTGCTTCTACTAGTATTACTACTACTCCTCCTGCTACTACTTCTACTAGTACTACTAACACTGCGTCAACTACTGTTGCTCTTACCTCTTCTGCTACAACTACTGATACTACTACTACTACTGCTCCATCTACTACTACTACGGATGCTACCACAACTACTACT
>RXID01015429.1:0-14404 GCA_005019695.1 Trichopus zeylanicus subsp. travancoricus
AATCCCTGTAGTAGTAGTAATAGTAGTAGTAGTTATAGCACAAATAGTACTAGTTGTAGAAGTAATAGTAGTAGCTGTAGTGGTAGTAGAAATAGTAGCAGTAGTAGTAGCAATTGCCATAGTAGTGGCAGTTATAATTGTAGTAGTTGTAGTAGTATGAGCAGTAGTTGTAGAAGCAGGTTTAGTAGTTGTAGTAGTTGTAGAAGCTGGATTAGTAATAATAGTAGTAGCTTTCGGAGTTGTAGTAGTAATAGCAGCAATAGTATGAGTAGAAGTTGTAGTAGGAGTTGTAGTAGGAACAAGAACATTTGTAGTCACAGTAATAGACGTAGTAGTAGTAGTTGCAGGAATAGTACTAGTACTAGTAGTAGTAATAGCAGCAGCAGCAGCAGCAGTAGTAGCAATAGTAGTAGTATTTGTAGGAGAAATAGTAGTAATTATTGTTGTAGTAGTAGTTGTAGTAATAGTCGTAGTAGTAGTAGAACTAGTAGTAGCAGTAGTAGTAGTAGTAGGAATAGAAGGAGAAGTAGTTGGAGGCCTAGTACTAGTAGTTGCTAGAGTAGCAATTATAGCAATTGTTGTAGTAGCAGTAGCAGAAGTGGTAGTAGCAGTGGTAGCAGTAGTAGCAGCAGTAGTAGTATTAGTAGTAGTAGTAGCAATAGTAGTAGTAGCAGTAACAATAGTTGTAGCAGTAGTAGTAGGGGCAAAAGTTATAGTAGGAGGAGAAGTAGTGGTAGTAGTGTTAGTAGTAGGAGAAGTAGTAGTAGTAGTAGTAGTTGCAGCAGTACTAACAATAGTTGTGGCAACAGTAGCAGTAGAAGTAGTAGTTGCAGCGGTAGCCGCAGCAACAACATTGGCAGTAGTAGTTGTTGTAGTAGTAGTAGTAGTAGTAGTTGTAGTAGCAGGGGTAGTAGTAGTTGTAGCAGCAGTTGCAACATTAGAAGAAGTAGTAGTAGTAGTAGCAGTAGTCATAGTCGTAATATCAGTAATCATAGTGGTAGTAGCAGTACAAGAAATAGAAGTTGTTGTAGGAGTAGTACCAGTAGAAGTAATAGTAATTTTATTAGTGGTAATAGTAATAATAGCAGTTGTAGTTGTACTAGTACTAGCAGTAGTACTAGTAGCAGTAGTGGAAGTAGTAGTGGCAGTATTAGCATTAGTAGCAGTAGTAGTATTAGCAACAACAGTAGTAGTAGTAGTAGCAATATTACTAGTAGTTGCTACCGCAGAACTAGTAGTAGGAGTAGCAATTGTAGTAGTAGCAGCAGTAGTACCAACATAAGTAGTAATAATAGAAGTAGTAGTAATAGCAACAATAATAGTATTAGTAGTCATAGTTGTAGCAGTAGTAGTATTAGCTGTAACAATAATAGTAGTAGTAGTAGAAGTAGTAGTTGCATTGGTAGTAGCAACAACAACATTGGTAGTAGTAGTAGAGCAGTCCTAGTAGTAGTAGTAGTAGCAGCTGCAGGATTAGTAGTAGTAGTAGTAATAGTAGTATGAATTGTGGCAGTAGTAGCAGTAGTAGTAGTTTTATGAGTAGTAATGGTAGTAGCCGTTGTAGTAGTAGTAGTCGTAGTTGTAGTGGCAGTGGTAGTTGTAGTGGCAGTACTCGTATTGTAGTAGCAGTAGTAGCAGTAGTAGAAGTCATAATTATAATAGCTGTAGTAGCAATAATAGTTCTAAAAATAGCAGAAGTAGTAGTACTACTAGTGTTCATTGTACTATGAGCAATAGTTGCAATTGTAGTATTAGTAGTAGCTGTAGTACCAGCAGCAGCAGTAGTATTAGTAGTAGTCGCCATAGTAGCACAAGTAGTAAGAGTAGCAGCTGTAGTCGTAGCAGTAGTTGTACCAACATATGCGGTAGTAGTAGTAGTAGTAATAGCAGTAGCAATAGTATTAGTAGTAGCAGTAGTAGTGGTTGCCGGAGCTGTCGTAGCAGTAGTAGTAGTTGAAGTGGTAGTTACAGCAGTAGTAGCAGTAGTAGTAATTGGTGTAGCAGTAGCAGTAGTGGTTGTAGTGGTAGTAGAAGTATTAGTAGTTGTAGTAGTATTAATAGTGCTAGTAGTAGCAATCATGGTACTAATAGTAGCAATAACAGTAGTAGTTGTTGTAGTAGTAATAGTAGTCATCATAGTAGTATTAGCTGCAGTAGTAGTAGCGGCATCAGTAGTAGTAGTAGTAGTGGTAGAAGTAGTAGTTGGAGAATAGTAGTAATAGTAATAGTAGTAGTGGTAGTAGTAGTAGCAGTTGTATAGTAGTAGAAGTGTAGCAGCAGTAGTAGTAGTAGAAGTAATAGTAGTAGTACTAGTACTAGTAATAGTAGTAATAGTTGCATTAGTAGTAGTAGTAATAGTAGTAGTAGTAGTAGTAGTAGTGGACATAGTAGGAGTGTTAGCGGCGGTAGTAGTAGTAGGTGTAGTAGTAGTAGTAGTAGTAGTAGTAGTAGTATAGGAATAATACTAGTAGCAGTAGTTGTTGTTGCAGTAGTAGAAATAGTAGTAATTGTAGTAGTAGTCGCAGTAGTAGTGGTAGTGTAGTCGAAGTAGTAGTAATAGTTGTAGGAGTAGTAGTTGTAGTACTGGTAGTAGTAGTCATAGTAGTAGTTGTTGTAGTAATAGTTGTGGTAGTAGTGGGAGTGGTTGTAGTATTTGTTGTAGTTATAGTCGTAATAGTAGTCGTAGTGGCAGTAGTAGCAAGTGTTGTAGTAGTAGTAGTAGTTGTAGAGTAGTAGTCGGAGAAGTAGAAATAGCAATAGTAGCTATTGTTCTTGTAGTAGCAATAGAATTAGTAAACTAGCAGTAGTAGTAGTAGTTTTAGTAGTACTTGTTGTCGTTGTATTTAGTAGTTGTAACAGTAGTAGTAGTAGCAACAGTAGGAATAGTAGCAGTAGTATCAAAACTAGTAGTAGTGGTAGCATTAGTAGCAGTAGTCGTAGTAATAGTATTAATAATAGTTGTAGTGGTAGTAGCTGCAGTAGTAGTAGTAGGAGTAGCAGCTATAGAAGCAGTAGCAGTGATAGCAATATTAGGAGTGGTAGTAGTGGTAGTAGCAGAAGTAGTAGTAGTAGCAAAAGTTGTAATAGCCGCAACAGTAGTAGTTGTTGCTAAAGTTATATCTGTACTACTACTACTGATGTTGTTGCTATGACTACAACAACTACTACTACCGCTACTACCACTACTACTAATTCTGCTACTCCTACTGCTACAACTACAGCTTCTTCTACTACTACTACTACTATTATTATAAGTACTACTACAACAACAACAACAACTACTACTACTACTATTATTACTACTGCAACGACTGCTACCGCTTCTTCTATTGCAATTGTAGCTAGTACTCCTATTGCTTCTACTACCGCTCCTACTACTACAACGACTCCTACTACGATTGCTACTACTGCTCCTACTGCTCCATCTACTTCTGTAACTGCAACCAGTACTACTACTACTACTACTAATACAACTCCAACTACTACTACTTCTACTACAACTACTACCGCTACTACTAATACTATTACTGTAACTACTGCTACTCCAACTACTACTACTACAAACACTATTGCTACTACAACTACTTATACTTCTACAGCTGCTACTACTACTACGACTCCTACTATTACTACCGCTCCTCCTTCTATTAGTGCTACAACAGATTCTACTACTTCTTCTGCTACTACAACTACTCTACTACTGCTACTTCTACTACTACTACTAATCCTGTGCCCACTACTATTGCTATTACTACTTCTGTTGCTACTACAGATACTGCTACTACTACTGCTACTTCTTCTGCTTCTACTACGGCTGCGATCACTACTACTATTACTAATACTATGACTATTGCTACAATAACAACAACAACAACTACTACTACATCTGGAACTACAGCTACTACTGCTACTGCTACTACTACTACTACTACTACTACTAATACTTCTACTACAGTTGTTGCTACTACTATTACTAGTACTACTGTTGCTGCTGCTGTTATGACTACTACTGCAACTACTACTACGACCACTATTTCGACCACCACTACTACTACAACATCTCCTACTACTACTACTTCGACTATAACTATTGCGATTGCTACTGCCACTGCTACTACTACTACTACTACTACTACAAATACATCTACTTTTTCTACTACTACTACCACTACTACTCCTACAACTATAACTAGTTCTCCTACTACTACTATAGCACTTGCTACTACTTCTACTACTACTTCAACCATAACTACTTCTACTAATACTCCTACTACTAAAGCTACCATTGTGTCTTCTACTACTACTGTGGCTACTTTTGTTGCTATTAGTACTATAGCAACTACTACTGCTACTAATACTACAACTGCTTCTACTTCTATCGCTACTATGGTTGTTTCTACTAGTAATACGACTACGACTACGGCTACCACTAATTTTGCAACTATTGCAACTACTGCTACTACAACTACTACTACTACTACGACGACGACAACTACTACTACTACTACAATAACAACAACAACTACTACTACTACAACTATCACAACGACTTCTACGACAATGACTACTAGTATTTCTATTACTACTACTACTTCTACCGCTGCCACAACTACTGCAACTCTAACTTCTACTGCTACTACTACTACTACTACTATTATTTACATTGTTAATACTACATCTACAGCTGCTATTGCTACAGCTTCAAATACAACTCCTTTTACTACTTCTTCTACTTATACTGCTACAAGTACTACCACTACTAATGCTTCTAATACTACTACTACTTCTCCAACTATTGGTACTTCTAATACTACTACCGCAACTACTACTTCTACTACTAACAGTACAACTACTACTTCACCTCTAACGGCTACTAGTACTGCAACTACTACAACTACCACTACTACCACTACTACAGCTACTATTACTAACACAACAACTACTACTGCTACCACTATTACTACTACTACTCTCCTACTTAACTAGTACTACTAATACTACTACCACTACTGCTATGAGAACAACAACAACTACTACTACGATTACAAGTACTACTACTACTACCGCTGCTACTACTACTACTACCACTACTATTGCTACTACAACTGCTGTTATTGATACTGCTACTACTTCTATTACTATTACTTCTAATACTACCACTGCTGCTACTAATACTACAACTACTATTGCACCTCCTACTACGGCTACTAGTACTACAACAACAACAACAACTACTACCACTACTACTACTTCTACCACTATTACTACTACTACCCTCCTACTTCAAGTAGTACTACTAATACTACTACCAGTACTGCTACTAGCACTACTACTACTACTATTGTTTCCACTATTTCTGCTACTTCTACAACTATTTCTAGTACTACTAGCACTATTGCTTCTACTACTATTGCGACTGCTGCTACTACTACGAGTGTTACTACTACTCAACAACTACTTTTACTACTACAACTACTGCTACTACTATCGCTACTACTACTACTGCTACTGCTGCTGCTACCATTGCTACAAAACTATTACTACTACCCCAACTGCGAAAACTGCTACAACTACTTGTGCTGTTGCTGCTACTACTGCTACAACTACTATTATCGGTACTACTTCTACTACTACTACTACTTTTGCTCCTACTACTACAACTATTGCTACTGCTATTACTGCAACTACTACTACTTGTACAACTATTTCTGCTAGTACTACTTTTATTACTACTACTACTACCACTACTACTACTACTACTACTAGTATAACTATTTCTGCTAGTACTACTTTTACTACTACTACCACCACTGCGGCTGTTGCAACTATTGCTACTACTCCTGCGACTTTTGCAACTACTACTACTACCATTGCTCCTTCTGTAAATACTACTGTTGCTGCGGCTACTGCTACTAATACTACTACTACTGCTACTACTATTAATACTACTGCTACTACTACAATTACTGTTGCTGCTACTACTACTACTGCTACTACTACTACTACTATTATAGCTACTATTACTGCTTCTACTGGGGCAACTACTACTACTGGTACTCTTGCTTCAACTACTACTACTACTACTACTACTACTACTACAACATTTATTTTTACTAATGATACTCCTACTACTACTGCAACTACTACTACTTCAGCTACTGCTACAACAATAGCTAGTCCTACTACTGCTACAACAATAGCTAGTCCTACTACTCCTATTACTACTACTACTCCTACTACTACGACTACTGTGACTACTACATCCACTAATATCACTTCGACCACTACTACTGTTGCTACTAGTACTCTGACTACTACTGCTACTACTATAACTTCTACTCTATCTCCTACTACTTCAACTACTGCTACTACTACAACCTGTCCTGCTACTATTGGTACTCCAACTACCATTGCCACTACTATTACTTCAACTACGACTACGGTGGTTGTCACTCCTACTACTGCAACTACTGCTCCTATTATTATTACTACTGCTATTGCTACTGCTACCCCTACTGCTACTACTAATACTACTACTACAACTACTACTATTACTTCTGCTACTACTACCATTGATACTCTTGCTACTCCTACTACTGCTCCTTCTATTAATACTACTACTACTTTTGCGGCAATTATTGTTTCTATTACTACTACTGCAACTACTTCTATGACTGCTACTACTACTACTTTTGCTACTATTTCCACTACTACTGCTACTATTGAGACTACTACATCTGCTACCACTTCTGCTACTACTGCTACTTCAACTACAACTAAATCTACTAGTACTTCTACTTCTACTACTGCTACTGCTTCTACTACTACTACTCCAACTACTACTGCGGCTATTGCTACTTCTACTTCAACTTTTGCTACTAATTTTACTTCAACTACAACTGCTACTACTACAACTTCTGCTACAACTTTTACTTCAATTACTGCTACTACTACTACGACTATTACAACTATTACAAATGCTAATACTACTATTACTACTGCTGCTGCTGCTGCTGCTACTACTACTACTACAACTTCTGAACCTCCGAATACTATTGCCACTACTACTACTGCTACTATTACTCCTACTACAATGACCACTAATACTACTAATAGTACTACTACAACTACTACTACTAATACTGCCGCAACTATAGCTACTTCTTCTAGTACTACCACTACTACTACTACCACCACAACAACTACTATTACTATTGATAGTGCTGCTACCGCTACTACTACTATTACTACTAATGCTGCTACTATTATTACTACTACTATTGCTACTACTACTACGACTACTACTGCTACAACAACTACTAATACGACTACTACTACACTTATTACTACTACTACTACTACTACTACTACTACTACTACTACTACTACTACTACTACAGCTATTAGTACTATTATAACAACAACTACTACTACTACTACTACTCCTGCTGCTATTACGACTACTGCTGCTAGTACTCTTGCTACTACTCCTTCTATCACTACTACTACTATTACTACTACTACAACTACTACTACTCATACTACAACTACAGCTACTACTACCACTATTACAACAACAAGAACTGCTATTGCTGCTATTGCTACAGCTACTACAACTGCTACTACGACTACTACTACTCTTGCTCCTCCTCCTACTACCACTATTACTTCCCCTCCTCCAACTACTACAACTTTGACTGCTACTGCAACTACCGCTACCGCTACTACTACTACTACTACTATAGTTGTTGCTACAATTAATAGTAGTGCTACAGTTGTTGCTACAACTGCTACTACTAATACTGCTGCGGCTACTACTACAACTACTATGACAACTATTGATACTACTAATGATGTTGCAGCTACCGCTACTACTTCTCCTCCTCCTCCTCCTACAACTACTACTTCTCCTACTATGACTACTTCTGCAACCACTACTACTGCTGCTAAAACTACTATAACTGCAAATACTATGACTACAACTACTAATACAACAACTACTGCTACTACTATTGCTACAGACTACTACTACAGCTACTGCACAACTTATGTTGCTTCTGTTACAACTGCTAGTACCACTACAATAACAGCTACTACAACTAATATGACTACTACTACTACCGCGACTACTACTTCTCCTGCCACTACTACTACTGCTATTAATGTTGCTGCTATAACAACAACAACTACTACTATTACTATAACAACTACAACTGCCACTGCTATTATTTATTCTACAACTACAGTTGCGACTGCTACTACTTTTTCTGCTACTGCTACCACTAGTATTTCTTCTACTATGGTCACTACTGTTGCTACTACTACAACTACAACTACTTCTACTACTACTACTACTACTACTTCTACTACTACTACTACTGCTGCTGCTCCTACTATTACTATTACTACTACTACAACTACTGAAACTTGCACTACTACGGCTAAAACTATTGCTACTACTACTGCTACAGTTGCTACTAATGCTACTACTACCTCTGCTACTAATGCTACGCCTACTATTGGTACTACTACTATTGCTGCTTCTACTTCTACCTGAATGATTGTTGCTACTACTATTACTACCACTAGCACTACTAAAGCTAGTGCTACTACTTGTACTGGTAATACTACTGCTGCTTCTATTGCTACTATAGCTACTACGGCTACTCCAGCAAATATGCTACTACGATGACTACTACATCAAGAATAACTACTGCTAATAATACTTTACTACTACTATTGCTACTACTATTGCTACAACTACCACAACCGCTACTACTACTTCTACTCCTATTACTGCAACTGTTGCTACTACTACTACTACAACTACTACTAGTACTACTACTGCTTCTATGGCTACTATGACAACTATTGCTACAGCTGCTACTACTAGTATTACTACTACTGCTGCAGCTACTATAACTATTACTACTGTTGCAACTACTACTGCTGCTACTACTACAACAACTACTACTACTGCTACTATTGCTACTCCTTGGTACTATTGCTACTACTACAGCTACTGCTACTACTTATACTTCTCCTAATACTTCCACTCCTGCTTCTACAACTGCTGCTACTGCTAGTGCTACAACTACTACTTCTATTGCGACAACAACTTCTTCTACTACTACGGCTGCTACTACTATTGCTAACACAACTGCTGTTGCCGCTACTACTACTACTAATACTAATACTCTTTGTGTTGCTCTTGTTACAACCACTACTGCTGTTGCTGCTGCTACAACTACAAGTACTACTTCAGCGGGTACTACTGCTGTGACTTCTACAACTACTGCTACTACTACTAGTACTGCCACTGCAACTACTGCTACTACTGTTGTTGCTTCTACTGCCACCACTGCTACTACTACTGCTACTACAACAACTTCTACTACTAGTACCGCAACTACAACTACGACTACTACTACTCCCGCCACTACTACTACAGCTACAACTACTACTCCTATGGCTACTACCACTACTACCACTACTACTATGACTACTACTACACCTACTACTGCTACTACTGCTGCTGCTGCTATTGCTGCTGATATTACTGCTGCTGCTGCTGCTACTTGTACTACTACTGTTGCTGCCGCTGCTACTACTACTACTACTGCTGCTGCTGCAATCGCTACAACTGCTACTACTGCTACTGCTACTACTACTCCAACTACAACTACTTTTGATACTATAACTACCAACATTACTAATTCTACTACTACTTCGGCTAGTACTACTACTACTAATACAACCATAACAACTACAACTATTACTACTTCAACAACAACTACTACAACAACAACTACTGCTACTACGACTATTGCTACTACTACTACTACTGTATTGGTACTACTACAACAACAACAACTACTACTACTACAACTGCAAATGCTACGACTGCTACTACCACTACCACTACTGCTATTGCTATTACTTCTACTGCTGCTGCTATAACTGCCATTACTACTCCTACTACTACTACTACTACTACTACTACTACTACTACTACTACTACAATCGCTGCTGCTACTGCTGCTATTACAACTACTACTAATCCTACTACTCCTACTCCTACTATTACTACCGCTACTTCTACTTCTACTCCTACTACTACTACCGCTACTTCTACTCCTTTAACTTCTACTGCTACTACTTCCTTAGCAGCCACTACTGTTGTGCCTACTACTATTGTGGCTATTACTACTGTGGCTACTACTATTTCTACTACAGCTCCAACTACTACTACCGCTTCTACTAGTACTGCTATTGCTACTATTGCATCTGCTACTACCATTGCTACTTAAACTATTGCTACTTCAACTATTGCTATCGCAACTAATGCTACTTTTAGTGGTACTACTGCTATTGCAACTACCAATACAACAACTGCTCCTACTGCTACGGCTACTACTGCGACTGCTACAACTTCTTCGATTACTATTCCTATTGCTTCCACCATTACTAGAACTGCTGCTACCACCATTGCTAGATCTACTACTGCTGCTACTACTACAACTACTACTATTACAACAATTGCTACTATGACTACTACTGCTACTCCTACTCCAACTGCTACATCTGAGATTCCCACTGCTTCTACTACTATGGCTACTGCTACTACTACTTCTACGTCTACTACTGCTGCTACTACTACTGCTACAACTATTGCTACTACTTCCACGACTGGTGCTACTATTGTAAAAACTATAAATACTGCAACTACTTCCACTGTTACTTCTACTACTACTACTCCTACTGCTACTACTACTACCACTGCTATTGCTACAACTACTGCTACTACGGATATTGCTACTACCACCACTACTACTACATCTACTTCTAAAACTACTACTACTTCTCCGACTACTACAGTTGTTGTGACTCCTCCATTTCCTCCTACTAATCCTACCACTACTACTACTTCTGCTAGTACTACTATTGCAATTGCTAATACTACTACTTGTACTACTACGGCTATTGCTACTTCTACTACTTCTCCTACTACTCTAGCTACTATTACAACTACTTCTACTTCTACAAGTACTACTGCTACTACAGGGACTACTACTGCTACTATTACTAGTCCTACTACTATTGCTACTACAATACTACTAGAACCAATTCTACTACTGCTACTACTACTGCTACTACTGCTACTGCTTCCACTACTACTACGACAACTAGTACGGTTATTGCTGCCACAACTAATTCTCCTACTACTACCACTACTGCTACTAGAACTACTACTGCTACTTCTCATACCACTTCAACTGCTACAAACACTACTGTAGCTACTACTGCTATAACCACAACAACTACTACTACCACTGTTACTACTAATACTACTTCTACAACTACTGCCACAACTACTCCTACTACTGCTAATATTATTACGACTACACCTCCTACTACTACTACTACTTCTACTACTACTAACCCTACAACAACTACTAGTACTACTACTATTATTGCTACTCCTACTGCTACTAGTACTCCTACTATTACAATTACAACAGCTACTACTACAGCAAATACTACTATTGCTACTATTCCTCCTACTATTGTTGTTGCTACTGCTACTATTACTACTACTACTCCTACTACTATTACAACTGCTACAGCTACTACTGGTACAATTACTACTACTATTGCTACTAAAAATACAACCACTACCACTACCACTACTGCTACTACTACTACTTCTACTACTACTGATACTACTTCTACCACTACTACTACTACTACTACTACTACTACTGCTACTACTACTACTACTACTACTGTTGCTATAACTAATACCACTACTACTACGGCTATAACTACTGCTACTGCTACTACTACTGCTACACTACTATAAGTACTACTATGACAACTACTGTTGCTGCAGCTTCAATAGCTACTTCTACTACCACAATTACAACTCCTACTTCTACTGCTACTACTACTATTATTGATACTACGGCTACTCTTACTACTACAACTACTACTATTAGTAATACTATTCCAACTGCTACAACTACTGCCACTACTTTTACTACAACTAATATTGCTACTACTACTATTGCCAGTACAACTACTGCTACTGCTATAACAACTACTACTTTTGCTGCCACAATTACTACTATTTGTACTACTACAACTCCTACTACTACTGCTACTGCGACTACCACTACTACTAACGATACCACTATAGCTACTGCTGCTGCTACTACTGCTCATACGATAACTAATGCTACTACGGCTGTTACTACTGCTGCTACTACTATTGCAACTACTACTACGACTACATCTACTACTACAACTAATACTACTACTGCTACTACAACGATTGCTAGTGCTACTGCTACTACGGCTGCTACTACTACGATTGCTGCTACTACTAGTACTACTCCTACAATGATTGCTATTACGACTACTCTTACCACCATAACTACTACTATTAGTAATACTGCTCCAACTGCTACAACTACTGCGACAACTATTACTACAACTAATATTGCTACTACTACTACTACTGGTACAACTACTAGTACTGCTACAACTACTACGATTGCTACTACTACAACTGCTACCACTACTACTACTGCTACTACCACTACTACTAGGGCTACCACTACAGCACCTGCTACTGCTACTACTGCTCATACTACAACTAATGCTACTACGGCTGCTACTACTGCTGCTAGTTCTATCGCTACTACTACTACTGGTATAGCTACTGCTCCACCTAATACTACTACTGCTACTACTACGATTGCTACTGCTACTACTACTACTACTACTGCAGCTACTGTTACAACAATTGCCACTACTCCTACTACTGCTAGTACTACTACTACTACTGCTACTGCTACTACTATAGCTAATACTACTACAACTACTACTGCTACTAGTACTACTACTCCTACTACGACTACTACTACAATAGCTACTACAACAACTACTGCTACTAATGTGACTATTACTGCTGCTACTATTACTACTGCAGCTAATACTACTGCTACTACTACTACTCCTACTGTTACTTATGATACTAGAACAACCACAACCACTACTACTGCAACTAATGCTGCTATTACAACAACTACTACTAGCATAAGTACTTCTGCTCCTACTACGACTTCTATTGCTACTAGTACTACTACTACTACTGCTACTACTGCTTCTACTATTACCGCTACTACTACTAATACATCTAATACTACTACAATAGCTACTATGACTGTTACTGCTACTACTACTATTGCTTCCGTAACTACTTCTACTACTGCTGCTGCTGCTACTACTACTACTACTACTACAGCTGCTACAGTTGCTACTACTACAACTACTAATACTACTTCTACTACTACTGCTACTATTGCTGCTGCTATTGCTACTGCTACCATTATTACTATGACTACTACTTAGGAACTCTACGACAACTAATTCTACTACTACTACCACTACTGCTACAAAAACTACTACTGCTACTTCTCATACCACTTCTACTCATACAAGTACAACTGTAGCTACTATTGCTACTGCAACTACTACTACTGCTACTGTTACTACTAATACTACCACTACTACTACTCCTACTCCTACTCCTACTGTTGCTACTATTACTACTACTCCTCCTCCTACTACTACTATTGCTGCTGCTACTCCTACTACTACTTCTACTGCTACTACTACCCCTATTGCTACTACATTTGCTATTGCTATTACTATTGCTATCGCTATTGCTGCAATTGCTACTACTATTGCAAATGCTACTACTACTGCAACTGATACAGCAAATATTGCTACTAATACTGCTATTACTTCGACTATTGTTGCTACAACAACTGCTACAACTATTGCTGCCACAACAACAACTACTACTACTACCGCCAAAACTGAAACAACTGCTACTATTACCACAACAACTACTACAGCTGCTACTTGTGCTACTGCTACTAGTACTACAATTTCTAGTACTCCAACTACTACTGCTATTGCAAACTACTACTACTACTACTACTGCTACAACAACTTGTAGTGCTACTACTCCTACTACTACTGCTGCTACAACAACTTGTAGTGCTACTACTACTACTACTACAACCAGTACTACTCATACTACTACTATTGCTACTACTACAACAACTACTAGTACTATTACTACTACAACTAGAACTACTACTCCACCTCCTCCTCCTCCTCCTCTTCCTACTACTACTACTACTAATACTACTACTACTACTACTACAACAATTACTACTACTACTACCCGTATGGCTATTACAACTGCCATAGCTACTACTAGTACAATTACTGTGGCTATTGCTACTACAATATTACCACATCTACTATCACTTCTACTACTACTGATACTACTGTTACTGCTACTTCAATTGCTAGTACTGCTACAGCT
>RXID01015430.1:0-36580 GCA_005019695.1 Trichopus zeylanicus subsp. travancoricus
TACGGCTGTTGCTAGTACGACTACTACTACTACTATTACTAGTCCTACTACTACTACTTCTACTGCTACACCTACAATTACTCATACAATTACTACTACTACAACAACTACTATTGCTGCTCGTACTACTACTACTGCTACTATCGCTACTTCAACTACTACTCGTACTACTACTCCTACTACTACTACTACTACAACTACCACTGGTAATGCTTCTACTGCTACTCGTACGACTACTCCTACTACTACTGCTGCTGCTATCACCATAGCTGTTGCCGCAACTCCAATTGCTACTACTTCTTTTCTTGTTGTTGCAACTCCTACTACAACTACTTCTTCTACTACTCATAAGACTGCCCCAACTTTTACTACTACTACTGTGATCACTATTACTACTGCAGCTACTACTACTACTATAGCAACAATAACTGCTACTGCTACTATAACAACAACCACTACTACAACTACTATTAGAACTACTACAACAACAACAACAACTACTTCTACTACTACTACTATTACTACTACTACTATGAATACTGATACTACTCTTACTACTAGTATTACGACTACTTATACTATGACTACTACTACTACTACAAATATTACTACTGCTACTGCTACGACTACTGCTATAGCTACTGCTACTAATACTCCTTCAGCTACTTCTCCAACTACTACTGCTACTATTATTGCTTCTTCTACTACTACTCTTGCTACTACTACTATGGCTGCTACTACTTCTTCTATTGCAACTACTACTACTACTGCTACTACTACTACTTCTGCAACTGCTCCAACTACCTCGATGCCACTACTACCACTACATCCATTTGGACTACTACTACTCCTACAACAACTACTCTTACTGCTACTACTAGCTCTAACACTATGACTACTACTACTATTACTACACTAGTACTACAACTACTACTGCTAGTACTGTTACATATTCAACGACTACTGCTATTACTAATACTGATACTACATCTACTACCACTACTACTATTGCAACTACTCCTATTGCTGCACGAACAACTCCTTCAAATACTACTACAACTACTATTGCTAATACTGCTACTAATACTATGACCACTACTTCAACTAAAACTCCTACTACTGCTACTTCTACTACTACAACAACAACTACTACAACTACTACTACTTATACTACTACTACAGCTACAACTACTACTGCTCCAACTGTTGCTGCTGCTACTCCTATTACTACAAGTACTACTAGTAGTAGTACCATTAGTGCTATTGCTAGTCTTATTACTACAGTTACTACTACTACTACTACTGCTACGTCTATTGCTATAACCACTACCAGTACTACGACTACTACTAGTACTTTTGCTATGACTTCTACTACTCCTTCTACTAGTATTGCTACTGCTACTTTTGCTGCTGCTACTCCGACTACTAGTACTGCTACTACAACTACTACTACTGATTCTACTACGACTACTTCTACAACTACTGCAACTACTACTAGTTCTTCTAGTAATATTACTATTTCTACTACCCCTGCTACTACTACTGTTGCTGCTCCTACTAGTACTATTGCTCCGACTACTACTAAGGCTACTACAAGTATTACTACTGCTACTATTACTACTACTGCTACTACTACTACTAGTACATCTAGTACTACTGCCAAAACCACTACCACTATAGCTACTACTACTACTTCTATGACTGCTACAATTACTACATGTTTGACTTTTCCTACGACTCCTACTACTACTACTACTGCTGCTGCTACTTCTGCTACTAATACAACTTTTGCTAATACTTCAACTACTACTACCACTACTAGTACTACTACAACTACTACTGCTACTGCTACAGCTGCTGCTACAGATGCAATTAATACTACTACTATTACTTCTACTGCTGCTGCTACTGCTACTATTGTTGTTATTTGAACTACTTTAAATACTACTACTACTACTAATACTTCTATTATTTCTGCGACTACAACTACTACTACTACTTCTCCAACTACTACTAGTTCTGCTACAACTACTGCTACTATTCCTATTACTACTAATACTTCTATTACTACTACAACAATGACAACTGCTACTGCCACTACTACTACTGCTACAACTGGTACTACTGCTACCGCTACAACTATTACTACTGCTACTACTACTTCCACTACTACGACTACACTGCTACAACTACTTCTTCTAGTACTGCTACTACTACTATGATTACTTCTACTACAACAACTAGTACTACTATTGCTACTGTGGATACTACTGCGTCTACTTCGACTATTGCTGCAGCTGCTACTGTGACTACTACTACTACTACTATTACTAACACTACTGCTGCTGCTACTACTACTACAACTACACCTACTACTTCCCCTACTACTACTAATACTGCTACTACTACCATTGCTACTTCAACTGCTACTGCTTCTGTTACTACTACTTGTACAACAACAACAACTACTGCTACTACTACTTCCAATGCTACTACTACTAATACATCTGCTTCTACTACAACTACTACAACTTCGAATACTACGACTGCTACTTTTGCTACTATTGCCACTACTACTATAAATACTTCTACTATTACATCTACTACTACTACTATTGCTGCTGCTACTACTACTGTAACTACCACTGTCACTGCTACTACGACTGCTGCTACAACAACAACAACAACAACAACAATTACGACTACTACAACTATTGCAGCTGCTACTAGTACTAATACTACTATTGCTGCAGCTGCTACTAGTACTACTACTACTACTATGACTACAACTAATGCAACTACTTCTACTACTTTGACCACTGTTACTTTAATAACTGATATTGCTTAAATGACTACTACCACCGCTGCTGCTACTACAACTGCTACTACTATTGTTGCTGTTACCACAATTACTACTACTACTAATACAATTACAGCTACTACTGCAACTACAATTGCTAGTACTACTTTTGCCACTACCACTATGAGAACTACTGCTGCTACTACTAATATTACAAATACTATTTGGACAACTATGACTACGACTTTTATTTCTGCTACAGTGATTACCACTGCTACTACTTCTGCTACAACTGCTCTAGCTACTACAACTCCTACTACTACCACAACTACAGTAACAACTACTACTATAGCTACTACTACAGCTACAATTGCTTGCACTAGTGCCACTACAACTACTCCTACTACTACTTCTGCTACTAATGTTGCTACTACTACTACTACTACCACTGTTGCTACTACTATTACTACTACTACTACTGCTACTACTACTACTAATACTACTACTACTACTACTACTACTACTACTACTTTTACTACTACTACTGCTGCTACTACAACTACTACTGCAACTACTAATACTACTGCTACTACTACGACTGCTACTAGTATTGCTACTGTTGTTGTTGCTACTACTACTACTACTACTATGACTGCTACTTCTCCTATTACTACTACTACTTCTACAACAACAACTACTAGTATAGTACTACTACCTTTACTTCAATGACCATTACTACAACAACTGCTACTTCTACTCTAATTCCAACTGCTAATACTTATGCTACTATGAATATTGCTACTCCTACTAATACAACTGCTTCTGCTACTACTAATGCTACAAATAGTATTACAACTACTAATATTACTACTACTACTACTACTACTACTACTACTACAACCAGTTCCTCTACAATCACTACTACAACTACTACTTTAACTACTATTACTACAACTACTACTTCTACAACTACAACTACTGCGGCCACTACTACTCCTGCTACTATGGCTACTTCAACTACTCTGACTTCAACTACTAGTATTGCTTCAACTCATCCTTCTACTAGTACTGTTACTACTACTACTATAACTACTACTACTACCACTGCTACTGCTACTACTACTATAACTATTTCTACTACTACACCTACTATTTCAATTACTGCAGCTACTAATGCTACTACTATGACTACTACCACTTCTACCACTACTACTACTACTATGTCTACTCCTCCTACTAATACAACAAATACCGCTAATATTGCAACTACTGCTACTTCTGCCACTACTCCTACTACTACTACTACTACAACTCCTACTACTACTACAAGTACAAATACTTCAACCGCTACTACTTATGCTACTACTACCACTATTACAACTACTACAACAACAACATTTGCTACTACTGCTACTACTACTACAACTACTACTACAACAACATTTGCTACTACTACTACTATTTCTGCTGCTACTATTGCTACTACTACTAATACAGCTTCTACTGCTGCTACAACTATTACTACCACTGCTACTACTTCTGCTGCTACTACTTCTACTATTGTTGCTACTATTCCTAGTTCCACTTCTACAATTACTGCTACTACAGCCACCACTACAACTATTGCTACTACTACCACTACTGCTATTGTCATTGCTTCTATTATAACTGCGACAACAATTATACAACTACTACAGGTACTACTATTACTACTACTACCACTGCTGCTACTACTGCTACTATTACCGCTCCAACTACTACTACTACTACCAATACGTCGACTACTACTACTTCTACTACTGCTACTACTACTACCATGGCTACTACTACTACTACTACTGCTTCTACTTCTACTACTTTTGCTACTACTACAACTACTACTACTACAACTATAACTACTACTGCTGCTGCTGTAAAGACTACTGCTACAGCTATTACTTCTTCTACCACTGCTACTAATTCTATCGCTACTTCTACAACTACTGCTATGAGTACTACTTTTTTGACGACTATTACAATTGCTACTACAACTTCTACTACTATTATTGCTACCACAAGTACTAGTGCCACCAGGGCTACAACTGGCACTACTGTTACCACTAGTTCGACTACTACTACTTCTACTGCTACTAGGACCATTACTACTACTACTCTTGCTGCCACTACTGCTACTTCAGCTACTGTTGCTACAACTACTACTACTACTTCTGCTACGACTGCTTCAACTACTACTACTACTACTACTACTACCGCTACCACTGCTAATACTACTGCTACTACTACTGCGACTGTTGCAACTACTACTACTTCTCCTTCTACTACTACTGCTGCTACTACAACTATAACTACTACTACTACTACAATTCATATGACTTCTATTACTACTATTGTTGCTACTACAACTACTACAGCTACTGCTACTATTGCTACTCCTACCACTACCACTACTACTACTACTATTACTTCAAATACTACTATAGCCACTACAGCTACAATCGTCACTATTACTACTACTCTTTCCACTACCACTTCTTCCACTACCACTACTATGATTACTACTACTACTAATAGCTCAAAGACAATAACTACTACTACTACTACTATGCTAGTACAACAACAACTACTACTGCTACACCAAAAATGCCTTCTACTACTATTACTACTACCACTACTGTTGCGACTACTATAACTACTTCTACTACTACTACTCCTGCGACTACTAACACATTGCCTGCTACTATAACTACTACTGCTACTACTACTACAACTATTGCTACTACCACTACTACTACAATCGCTACAACTACTACCATTGCTACTTCTACGACGCCACTACCACAACTGCTTCTATAAGCAGTACAGCTACTACTACAACTACTACCATTATAACTACCAATACTACTAATAATACAACAACTACTACTACTACTATGACTACCACTACTACTACTAAGACTACTGCAACTCCTCCATCACCTATTCCAACTACTACTCCTGCTGCGGCTACTTCGACACCTATTCCTACAACTATTACCACGACTCCTACTACTACTACTACTTCCACTTCGACTACTAGTACAACTACTACCTCTACTACTACTTCTAATACTACTACTACTTCTACTATTACTACTACAACTACCCCTACTACTACTACTACTACTACTTCTAGTACTTCTGCTACTAGTACTAGTATTAGTACTACTACAACTTCTACAACTACTATTATTACTACTTCTACTACTACTACTATCGCTACTACTATTACTACTACTACTACTTCCACTACTACTGCAACTACAACTGCTAGAGCTACTGCTACAACTGCTTCTACTATAACTACTCCTACTGATACTAGTACGACTGCTATTATTGCCATTGCTACTACTACTACTACAACTACTACTACTTCTACTACTACACCTACAACTACTCATACAATTACTACTACAACTACAACTACTACTGCTACTATTGTTACTTCAACTACTACTCATACTACTACTCCTACTACTACTACTACTACAGCTACCACTAGTACTACTGCTTCTACTTCTACTCATACGACTACCCCTATTATTACCACTACTGCTATCACCATAGTTGTTGCCGCAACTCCCATTGCTACTACTTCTTTTGCTGTTCTTGCAACTCCTATTACTACTACTTCTTTTACTACTCATAAGACTACCCCGACATTTACTACTACTACTTCAATCACTATTACTACTGCAGCTCCTATTACTACTACAGCAACAATAACTGCTACTGCTACTATAACAACCACCACTACTATGACTACTACTACAACTACTAGTACTACAACAACAACAACTACTTCTACTACTACTACAACTGCTACTACTATTACTACTACTACTACTACTATGAATACTACTGCTACTGCTGCTAATCTTATTACTAGTACAATGAGTACTTATACTATGACTACTACTACTACTACTACAAATATTACTAAGACTACTGCTACGACTACTACTACTGCCACTGCTACTAATACTCCTTCAGCTATTTTTCCAACTACTACTGCTACTACTATTGCTTCTTCTACTACTACTCCTGCTATAACTACTATGGCTGCTACTACCGCTTCTATTGCAACTACTACTACTGCTCCAACTACCTCGATGCCACTAATACAACTACATCCATTTGGAATACTACTACTCCTACAACAACTACTCCTACTACTACCAATACTTCTACTACTACTAGCTCTAACACTATAACTACTACTACTACTACTACACTAGTACTACAACTACTACTGCTAGTACTGTTACAAATACAACGACTACTAGTATTACTACTACAGATACTACATCTACTACCACTACTACTACTGCAACTACTCCTATTGCTGCACGAAAAACTCCTACTACTACTACAACTACTATTGCTACTACTGCTACTACTACTATGACAACTACTTCAACTAAAACTCCTACTACTGCTACTTCTACTACTACAACTACTACTACTTATAATACAACTACAGCTACGACTACTACCGCTCCTACTGCTACTACTGCTACTCCTATTACTACAAGTACTAATAGTAATAGTACCATTAGTGCTACCGCTAGTCCAATTACTACAGTTACTACTACTACTACTACTGCTATGTCTACTGCTACAACCACTACTAGTACTATGACTACTACTACTACTTCTACTACTACTTCAACTACTCCTACTACTACTCCTACTACTAGTACTGCTAGTACAACTATTATTATTGATACTACTGCTATTACTGCAACTACTACTACTTCTTCTACTACTATTACAATTGCTACTACCCCTGCTACTACTACTGCTACTGCTACTACTAGTACTACTCTTATGACTACTACTCAGGCCACCACAAGCATTACTACTACTACTATTACTAGTATTGCTGCTGCTACTACTAGTATATCTAGTACTACTGCCACAACCACTACCACTACTGCTACTACTACTGTAGCTACTACTATTACTGTTACTACTTCTATGACTGTTACTACTTCTATGACTGCTACAACTACTACTTGTTCGACTTCTCCTACGACTCCTACTACTACTACTATTACTATTACTGTTACTTCTGCTACTAATACAACTATTGCTAATACTGCAACTACTACTACTACTACTAATACAGCTACTACTACTACTACTACTACTTCTACTACTGCTGCTACTGCTACTATTGCTGCTATTCCAACTACTTTAAATACTACTACTACTACTAATACTTCTATTATTTATGCCACTACAACTGCTACTACTACTACTTCTCCAACTACTACTAGTTCTGCTACTACTACTGCTACTACTACTCTTACTACTAATACTTCTATTACTACTACTACAATGACAACTGCTACTGCCACTACTTCTACTTCTACAACTGGTACTACTGCTACCACTACTACCACTACAACTGGTACTACTACTACTACTATTAGCACTACTACGGCTACAGTGCTGCTACTACTACTTCTAGTACTACTACTACTACTATGATTACTTCTACTACAAGAACTAGTGCTCCTACTATCACTACTGTGGATACTACTGCATCTACTTTGACAACTGCTGCAGATGCTGCTGCGACTACTACTACTACTACTATTACCAACACAACTTCCACTACTACTGCTACTACTACTACTACACCTACTACTTCCCCTACTACTACTAATACTGCTACTACTACTATTGCTACTTCAACTACTACTGCTTCTATTGCTACTACTTATACAACAACAAAAACAACAACAACTACTACTACTACTTCCAATGCCACTACTACTAGTACACTTGCTTCTACTACAACCACTACAACTTCGAATACTACGACTGCTACTTCTGCAACTATTGCTACTACTACTACTATAAATACTTCTACTACTACATCTTCTACTACTAATATTGCTTCTACTACTACTACTACAACTACTATTGTCATTTCTACTACAACAGCTGCTACAACTATTACTACTGCTACTACTACTACTCTAGCTGCTACTAGTACTGCTACTACTACTACTGCAACTGCTACTACTACTATTACTACTACTACAACAACAACTAATGCAACTACTTCTACTACGAGTACCACTGTTACTTTAATAACTGCTATTGCTAAAATGACTACTGCTACTGCTACTACTACCACTACTACTACTGCTACTATTGCTACTACTGCGACTACTACTGCTGCTGTTGCCACAATTACTACTACTACAAATACAATTGCAACTACTACTGCAACTACAACTGCTAGTACTACTTTTGCCACTACGATTATGATAACTACTGCTGCTACTATTAATATTACTACTACTATCTCAACAACTATGTCTACTATTTTTATTTCTCCTACTGCGATTACCACTGTTACTACTTCTGCTACAACTGCTACAGCTACTACAACTACTACTACTACCACAACTACAACAACAACTACTACTATAGCTACTACTATTGGTATAATTGCTTGCACTAGTGCAACTGCTACTACTCCTACTACTACTTCTGCTACTACAGCTGTTACTACTACTACTACAACTACTACTACTATTACTACTACTTCTTCTTCTGCTACTACTACTACTACTTTTACTACTACTATTACTGCTACTACCACTACTACTATGACTATTAATACTTCTGCTACTACTACGATTGCTACTAGTACTACTACTACTGTTGTTGCTGCTGCTACTACTACTACTACTATGATTGCTACTTCTCCTATTACGACTACTACTGCTACAACTACTACTACTATTATACTACTACTACAACCACTTCTACTTGTACTATAATTCCAACTGCTAATACTTATGCTACTATGAATATTGCTACTCCTACTAACACTACTACTTCTGCTACTACTAATGCTACAGATAGCATTACAACTACTAATATTACTACTACTACTACTATTACAACCAGTTCCACTACAATTACTACTACAACTACCACTTTAACTACTATTACTACAACTACTGCTACAACTGCTACATCTACTACTTCTACAACTATAACTACTATGGCCACTACTCCTCTTACTGTTACAGCTACTTCAACTACTCCGGCTTCAACTACTAGTACTGCTTCTACTCCTCCTTCTACTAGTACTGTTACTACTACTACTACTATAACAACTACTACTACTAGTAATTAAACTGCAACTACTACTACTACTACTACTACTACTACTACTCCAATTACTGCTACTGCTACTGTTACTACTATTGCTACTACTACTATAACTATTTCAACTACTACACCTGCTGTTTCAATTATTGCAGCTACTAATGCTACTACTGTGACTACTACCACTTCTACCACTACTAATACGACGTCTACTCCTCCTGCTACCATAACAACTACCGCAAATATTGCAACTACTGCTACTTCTACCACTACTCCTACTACTACTACTACAACTACAACTCCTACTACTACTACAAGTAAAAATACTACTACTGCTACTACTTATGCTACTACTACCACTACTACAACAACTACTACTACATCTTTCGCTACTACTGCTACTACTACTACAACAACAACAATTGCTACTACTACAACTACTACTATTTCTGCTACTACTATTGCTACTGTTACTAATACTACTTCTGCTGCGGCTACAACTACTACTACAACTGCCACTACATCTGCTACTCCTACGTCTACTATTACTACTATTATTCCTAGTTCCACTTCTATAATTACTGCTACTATAGCTACCACTACCACTACTACTACTACTACTGCTGCTTCTGCTATAACTGCTACAACAACTATGATAACTACTACATGTACTACTATTACTATTGCTACCACTGCTACTACTGCTGTACTATTACCACTCCAACTACCACTACTACTACTACTAATATTTCTACTACTACTGGCACTACTACTCCTACTACTACTACCATGGCTACTACTACTACTACTACTTCTACTACTTCTACTACTTTTGCTACTACTACAACTAGAACTACTACAACTATAACTACTACTACTACTGCTGAAAAGACTACTGCTACAGCTATTACTTCTTCTACCACAACTACAACTTCTAGCACTACTGCTACAACTACTACTACGAGTACTACTTTTTTTACTACTATTATAATTGCTACTACAACTTCTATTTCTATTATTGCTACCACTAGTACTACTGCCACCAGGGCCACTACTGGCACTACTACTACCACTAGTTCGACTGCTACTACTTCTACTACTACTACGACCATTACTACTACTACTACTACTCTTGCTGCCACTACTGCTACTTCAGCTACTGTAGCTTCAACTACTACTACTACTTCTGCTACTACTGCTTCAACTATTACTACTACTACTATAATATTGCTACAATGACTTCTACTACTACTACTACTACCACCACTTCCACTACTAATACTTCTGCTACTACTACTGCGACTATTGCTACTACTACTACTTCTCCTTCTACTACTACTACTGCTACTGCAACTAGAACTACTACTGCTGCTACAATTCCTATGACTTCTGTTACTACTACTGCTACTACTAATGCTACTACTACTATCACAACAACTACTACTAGTACTACTACACGTACAGCTACAATAACTACCACTACTACTGCTACATCTCCTACTGATACTACTACTCCTTCTGCTACTACTGCTACTATAATTGGTACTGCTACTACTTCTACTTTGACTACTTCTACCAGTATTGCTACTACTACTGTTGCTGTTGTTACTACTGCTCATACTACTACTATTTCTACCACTACTACTACTACAATTAATACATCTATTACTACTACTACTATTACTACAAAACTAACTACTATGACTACTAATACTACTGCTACTCTTATGACTACGACACTACTACTGCTAATACTACTACTACTACTATTGCTACTTCTGTCACTAGTACTATAGCTAGTACTGCTGCTTCTACTAATACAAATACTACTGCTAGTACTGCTACTGCTACTAATACAACTACTTTTGCTGCTAGTATGGCTACTACTACTACTTCTACTAGTACTATTCCTTCTCCTAATATGACCACTGCTACTACTAGTACTACTACTACTACTACTACTGCTACTTATGTTGCAAGTACAACTACTATTGCTACTACTAGTGCTATTACTACTAATACAACTACTACTACTACTTCACCTACATCAACAACAACTACTGCTACTGCTACTACTACAACTACAACAACAACTACTGCTACTGCTACTACTACTACTACTACTACTACTACTACTACTACTACTATGACTACTTCTACAACTATTTCTACAACTACTACTGCAACTACTTCTACTTCTCCTACTACAATTACTGCTGCTATTACTTCCACTACAACTACCACTACTCCTGCCAATAATACTATTGATACTACTAATACTGCTACTGCTGCTACTACTGCTACGATTGCAATAACTACTACTGCTGCGACTATGGATACTATACTACTATTGCTACCACTACTACTAGTGCTACTACTGATACAACTATTACTACTATTACTACTGCAATGACTACCCTCACTACTACTACTGCTATAGCTACTATGACTTCTACTACTATGGCTACTACAGCTACTACTACTATGGCTATGATTACTATAATAACTATTGCTACTACTACTATTACTCCTACTACTACTATGACTGCCACTACTACTCGTACTACAACAACTACTAATGCTACTTCTACGACTTCTATTATTGCTACTACTACTACTAATCCTATGACTACTACTACTCCTACTGCTACAACAACCACTGCTACTTCAGCTAATACTACTTCAACTACTATTACTAATGCTATACTACTACTACTACAGCTGCTACTATTGCTACTAGTACTACAACCACTGCTAGCACTGCTATTACTACTACTACTACTACCGCCAATACTACTATCACAATTGCTACAACTTCTACGACTACTATTACAGCTACAGCTGCTACTACTGCTACTACAACAACAACAACTACTACGACTGCTACTACTCCTCCTACAACTACAACAACAATTGCTGCTACTGCAACTTCTGCTACCTCCACTATCACTCCACCTACAACAACAACTACTACTCCTTGTACTGCTATCAGTACTACTACAACTACTGTGACTACTTTAACTACTATCGGTCCTACTACTACTACTATGACTACTGCTACTACTATTGCTACTATTACTACTACTGCTACTCCAACTATTCCGACTAATACTATTTCTACTACTACTACTACCACTACTGCTACTACTACTACTAATACTATCACTATGATACTAATACTACTACTACTGCTATAATTGCTACTACTACTGCTTTTCTATAAATACTACCACTACTATGGCTACTACCACTACTATCGTTGCTAACGCTTCTATTGCTACTGCTAGAACTACTACTACTGCAACTACTACTATTACTACTACTGCTACTACTAGTACTATTGTTACAACAACAACAACGACAACTACTACCACTAATAATAATAATTCTCCTACTACTACTTCTGCAACAACTACTGCCACGGCTACTACTATAACAACTACTAATACTACTGCTACTACTATTTCAACTACTACCACTTGTACTACTACTACTTCTCAAACTACTACTATGACTGCTACTACTTCTGCCCCTACTACTACTTCAGCCACTGTTGCTACCATTGCTACTACTGCTACTGCTACTACTACTACTACTACTACTACAATGACTCTAGCACTGCTATACTACTACTAGTAGTACTACACAACTAGTACTACTACTGCAGCCACCGCAACTCCTACTACTACTACAACATCTAAAACTAATACTAGTACTGCTATAAATACTTCTACAACCACTGCTATTCCTACTACTACTTCTACTACTATTGCTTCCACTACTATTGCTGCCACGACTACAACAACAACTACTACTTATACCATTGTTACTACGAGCACTACTGTTGCTGCTGTTACTACTACAACTATTGCTACTACTGCTACTCTAGTACTACTATTGTTGCTACTAATACTACTACTACTACTACTTCTACGGTCGCTACTATGACTACTACTGCTACTACTGCTGCTGCTACACTACTAGTACTACTACTATTGCTGCTACTATTACTACCCCTGATAGTACTACTACTACAACTATTGCTGCTGCTATTACTACTACTACTTCTGCTACTACTACTATTGCTATTATTGTTGCTACTACAATAACTACTACTACTATGATTTCTACTACTACAACTATGACTACAACAACTACTGCTACTACTCCTACTGCTACCATTGCTACTACTACTATCGCTGCTTCTACTGCTGCTGCTGCTGCTGCTGCTGCTACTACTCCTCCTGCTACGACTATTGCTGCTACTTTTACTACTACTACTACTAGGATTACTGTCACTACCATTGCTACAGCTACTCTGCTACTACCTCTGTTACTACGACTACTATTACTGCTACTAGTGCTACTACTACTACTACTACTACCATAACTACAACTATAGCTACTAATACTACTACTGCAGATACTTTTGCTAAAACTGCTACAACTACTGGTACTACTGATCTGACTACTACTACTGCTACTAATGCTACTACTATAGTTACCACTATAGTTGCTTCTACTCCTACTGCTACTAGTTCGACAGCTGCTACTGCAACTGCTACTACTATAACTATAACTACTACAACACCTATAACTACTAGTACTATAACTACTTTTGTGGCTACTAATACTGCCACTACTACTACTACTACTACTTCTTCTACTACAACTGCTACTGCTACTGCTATTGTTGTCACTAGTACTATTGCTGCTCTACATCTTCTACTAAGACTGCTACTCCTACTATTATAATAGCTACTGCAAAACTATTTCCTCCACTACTACTTGACTACTACTCCTGCCACTACCACTACTACTACGTCTATTACTTTAACTTGTACTGCTACTACTATCGCTGATTCAAAGCAGCTACTACTGCTACTACTACTACTTCTGCTACTATTGCTACTTCTACTACTACTATTACTACTACTACTCCTACTATAGCTACTGCTACTACAACTACTGCTGCTACTACCACTACATCTACTACAACTACAACAACTACTACTACTTCTACCACTGTTAGTACTACTACTACTACTACTACTACTACTACTTTTGCTACTGCTTCTACAACTCCTGCTACTAGTATTGCTACTACTACTATTACTACTAGAATTATCAGGGATGCTATTGCTACTACCATTACTACTGCTACAACTAATACTTATGCTTCTTCAACTACTACTACTGCTACTCATGCCATTACTACTACTTCTACTGCTACTATTGCTACCACTAGTATTACTACTACTACTACTAGTACTACTCCTACTACTACTGCTACTTTTATGACTATTACTTCTACTATAAATTATACTTGTAGTAGTTGAAGCAGTAGTTGTTGTAGTATCTATAATACAAATAGAAATAGTAGTTGTATTAGGAGTGATTGTAAGAGTAGTAGTTGTTGCAACAGCAATAGCAATAGTAGTAGCAGTAGTAGTGCTAGTAGTCATAGTAATAGTACTAGTAGTAGCAGTAACAGTTATAGTTGTACTAGTAGAAATTGTAGTAGCAGTAGCAGCCATAGTAGTAGTAGTAATAGCAGCTGCAGGGGTAATAGTAGTAGTAGCAGTAGCATTTGTAGTAATAGTTGTTATTATTGTAGCAGTTGTAGCACCAACAGAAGTAGTAGTAGTAGAAATAATAGTAGTAGTTATAGTAAAATTAGTAGTAGAAGTAGTAGTAGCAGCAACAATAATAGTAGTATTAGTGTAGAAATAGTTATAGTAGTAGTACTGGTAGTAGTAGTTGTTGTAGTAATAGTAGTAGCAGCAACATCAGTAGTAGTTGTTGTTGTAGTAGTAGC
The DNA here is from genome assembly GCA_005019695.1 of Trichopus zeylanicus subsp. travancoricus. Lineage (NCBI taxonomy): Eukaryota > Viridiplantae > Streptophyta > Magnoliopsida > Dioscoreales > Dioscoreaceae > Trichopus > Trichopus zeylanicus. The sequence continues at coordinate 15,792 of RXID01015430.1, forward strand.
AGTTATAGTAGTAGTAGCTATAGAAATAGTCATGGCAGTAGTAGTCATAGTAGTATTAGTAGACACAGTAGTAATAGCAGTAGCAATAGTAGTAATAGTAGTTGTAGTAGTAGCAGAAGTAGTAGTAGAAGTAGAAGTAGTAGTTGAAGTAGTAGGAGAAGTAGCCATAGTAGTAGAAGTAACTATAATAATAGTAGTATTAATAGTCATAGTAATAGTAGTTGCTATAGTAGTAGTAGTCATTGTAGTACCGATAGTGGTAGTTGTAGTAGTTTAAGTAGTAATAGTAGGAGAAGTAGTAGTAGTAGAGTAGTAGTAGTCATAGTAGTAGTAGTAGTAGTGGTAGTGGTAGTAGTAGTGGTAGTTGTTGTTGTTGTAGTTGTAGTAGTAGTGGTAGTTGTTGTTATTATTATTGTTGTAACAGTTGCAGTATTATTTGTAGTAATAACATTAGTTATAGTAGTATTAGTAGCAGAAGTAGTAGGAGTAGGAGAAGTAGTGGTTCTAGCAGACGCAGTAATAGTAGCAGTTGTAGTTGCAGTATTGGTGGTCGTAGTAGCAGTTGTATCAGTAGCAATAGCAGCAGTAGTAATCATAGCAGTAGTGGTAGTCGATAGTAGTAGATAGGTAGAAGTAGAAGATGTAGTAGTAGAAGCAGTAGTAGTAGTTGAAGTAGAAGTAGCAATTGTAGCACAAGTTGCAGTAGTAGCAGTAGTAGCAGTAGTAGCAGTAGTCACAACAATAGTAGTGGCAATAGTAGCAGTAGAAGCAGTTGTAGAAGTAGTAGTTGTAGTAGTTGTAGTAGTCGAAGCATATGTGGTAGTAGTAGAAGTAGTAGCAAAAGTCATAGTGGTAGCAGTAGTCGTAGAAGTAGTAGTAAGAGCATCAATAGTAGCTGTTGTAGTAGAGTAGTTATAATATCAATAGTAGAAGTTGTAGTAGGAGTAGTTGTTGTAGTAGCAGTAGTAGTAGCACTAGTATAGTAGTAGGAGAAACAACAGCAGCTGCAACAGGGGTAGTAGTAGGAGGAGCGGTAGTAGTTGGAGTATTAGTAGTAGTAGTTGAGGTAGTAGTAGTAGTAGTAATAGTAGCCGGAGCTGCAGTAGTAGTGGTAGTGGTAGTCGTAGCAATAGGAACAATAGTAGTTATTGTCATCGTAATAGAATCAATGGAAGTTCTAGTAGCAGTAGAAGTAGTAGTTAGAGCAATATTACTAGAAGTTGTGGCAACAGCAGGCGTAGTAGTAACAAAAGCAGCAGTACTAGTAGTGGTAGGAGTAGTAGCAGTAGTAGTAGGAGCAGTAGCAGAAGTAGTAGGAGTAGTAATTATAGTAGCAATAGTTGAAGAGCACTAGAAGTAGCATGGGTACTTGCAGTAGTAGTTACTATAGCTGTGGTAGCAAAGTAGCAGTAGTTCTAGTAGTAGTAGTAGTAGGAGGAGTAGCAGTTGTTATCATAGTACCAGAAGTATTAGTAGTAAGAACAGTAGTAGAAGTATTTTTATTAGTTGTATTAGTCATAGTAGCAGTAGCAGTTGAAGTAGTAGCAGCAGCAGTAGTAGTAGTATTAGTAGCAGTAGTAGTAGTAGTAGTATTAGTAGCAGCAATAGTAGTAGGAGTAGTAGTAGTAGCAGTGGTCATAATAGAAGGAGAAGTAGTTGTAGTAGTAGTAGAAGTAGCAGCAGCAGCAGTGGAAGTAGTAGTAGTAGTAGTAGTAATAGTAGCTGCAGCAGCAGCAGCAACAGTAGTAGTACTAATTATTGTTGTAGTAGTAGTAGGAGTAGTAACAGAAGTAGTAGGGGTAGCAATTGCAGTAGCAAAAGTTGAAGTAGTAGTACAAGTAGCAAGGGTACTTGCAGTAGTAGTTGTTGTAGTTATAGTAGTAATAGTAGCAACACTGGTAGTAGTAGGAGTAGTAGTAGTAGTAGTCATAGGAGCAGCAGTAGTTGCAGTAGTACAAATAGTATTAGTAGTAGGAACAGTAGTAGAAGTATTTGTATTAGTTGTATTAGTAGTAGTAGCAGTAGTTGAGGTTGTAGTAGTAGCAGCAGCAGCAGTAGTAATAGCAGTAGTAGTAGTAGTAGTAGGAGTAGTAGTAGCAGTGGTTATAACAGAAGAAGTAGCAGTAGTAGCAGCAGCAGTAGCAGCAGCCGTAGTGGCAGTAGTAGTAGTAGTCATAGTAATAGTGGTAGCAGCAGCAGCAGTAGAAGTGGTACTAGTTGTTGTTGTAGTAGTAGTAGTAGTTATAGTAGTAGTACTAGCAGTAGTAGTAGTAGCAGCAGTAGTAATAATAGCAGTAGTAGTAATAGTAGGAGTAGTAGTTGTAGTAGTAGTAGTATTAGTAGTAGTAGTATTAGTGGCAGTAGTAGTAGTAGTTATTTTTATAGTATCAATAGTAGTAGAAGTCATCATGGTAGCCTTGGTACAATAGCTGCAGTAGTAGTAGTAGCTATTGTTGTAGTAGCTGTAGTAGTAGCAGTAGGTTCAAAAGTAGTAGTAGCTATAGCAGTAGTAGTATCAGCAACAGTAGCAATAGCAAAACTTGTAAAGTAGTAATAGTAATGGTAGCAGTAGCAGTGGCAGTAATTATAGTAGAAGTAGTAGTAGTAGTGTGAGTAGTACTAGTAGTAAGAATAGTAGTTGTAGTTGTAGTTGTAGTATTAGTAGTAGTAGTAATACTAGTAATAGTTGTAGTAGTATTAATAATAGCAAAAGTAGTAGTAGTAGTAGTAGTTGTTGTTGTTGTTGTAGTAATAGTAGTAGTAGTAGTAATAGTAGTAGCAGAACTAGTTATAGCTGCCTGCAGCTACGCAGAAAATGTCTGCAGCTACGTAGCTCCTGCCATACAGGTGTGTCGCTCACCCATGTTTGTCGCTCATCCATGTTTGTCGCTCACCCATGTTTGTCGCTCACCTATCAACAATTCCATTAATATACTAAACTGGCTGAGCTATCTAAAGACTCCAGCACATGTGTTATAGTAGTTGTAGTAGTAGTAGTCGTAGTAGCAGCAGTAGCATAAGTTGTGGTTGTAGTAGTAGTAGCAGTAGTCATAGTAGTAGCAGAAGTAGTAGTAGTTGTTGTAGCAGCCATAGTAGTAGTAGTAGTTGTAGCAATAGTGGTAATAATAGTACTAGTAGTAGCAGAAGTAGTAATAGCAACAGTAGTAGCCGCAGTATTAGTAGTATTAGTATTAATAGTAGTAGTAGTACAAGGAGCTGGTGCAGTAGTAGTAGGAGTTGCAGTTGCAGTTGAACTAGTAGTAGGAGTAGGAGTAGTAGCAATCGTAGTAGGAATATAATTAGGAAAAATAATAGCAAAAGTATCTATAGCAGAAGTACTAGTAATAGTAGCTGTCAGAGTAGAAGAAATAGAAGCAATAGTAATAGTAGTAGAGCAGTAGCAGTAGTAGAGTAGTAGTAGTAGTAGGAGCTATAGTAGTAGTATTAGTAGTAGTAGCAATAGTAGGAGTAGCTCTAGCACTAGGTGCAGTAGTAGTTGTTGTGGTAGTAGTAGTTGTAATAGTAATATTAGTTGTAGCAGCAGTAGTTGTAGCAGTAGTTGTAGTAGTAACTGTAGTCGTAGAAGTAGGAGAAGTAACAGTAGTAGTAGCATAAAAATAATAGCAGTAGTATCTATAGCAGGAGTATTAGTAATAGTTGCTGTCGGAGTAGAAGCAATAGAAGCAATAGTAATAGTAGTAGAGCAGTAGTAGTAGTAGGAGCAGTAGTAGCAGTATTAGTAGTAGTAGCAGTAGTAGGAGTAGCTGTAGCACTAGGTGCAGTAGTAGCAGTTGTAATAGTAGTATTAGTTGTAGCAGTAGTAGTAGTAGCAGTAGTCATAGAAGTAGGATAAGTAAAAATAGTAGTAGCAATAGTCGCTGCAGCAGTAGTAGTAGCAGCAGTAGTAAAAGTAGTAGTAACAGAAATAGTAGTTGTAGTTGTTGTAGTAGTAATATAGCTATAGCGACATGGGCAGTAGTAGCAGTAGTAGCCATAGTAGAAATAATAGTAGTAGTAGTAGTCATTGCGATAATAGCAGTAGTAGCATTTTTCGCTACAGTCGAAGTAGTCGTAGTAGTTTAAATAGTCAGAGTAGTAGTAGCAAACATTTTAGTGGTAGTAGTAGTAGAAGTAGTAGCAGCAATAGAAGCTATCATAGTAGCAACAGTTGTAGGTGTCGAAGAAGTAGTAGTAGTAGTAACTGTATTAGTACAAGTAGAAGTAGCAGTGGTAGTAGTTGCAATAGTAGTAACAGTAGTAGATGTTGTAGGAGAAGTATTAGTAGTAGCAATAGATGTAGTGGTAGCATTTCTAGCAGTAGCAATAGAGTAGTAGTAGTAGTAGTACTAACAGTAGTAGTAGTAGTAGTAGTAGTAGTAGCAGCAACAGCAGTAGCAGTAGTAATATTAGTAGCAAGAGCAACAACAGCTGTTGTAGTAGGAGAAGTAGCAGTAGTTGTAGTAATAGTAGTTGTATTAGTAGTAGGAGTTGTAGTAGTAGTATTAGTATTAGTAATAGTAGTAGTAGTCTCAGTCGCAATATTACTAGTAACAGTAATAGTATTAGCAGTACCAGTAGTAGCAATAGTAGCAATAGTAGTAGTACTACTAGTAGTAATAGTTGTAGCAATAGCAGTAGTCATAGTCGTAGTAGTAGTTATAGAAGTAGTAATAGTTATAGTGGTTGTAGTAGTCGTCGTAGTAGTAGGAGTAATATTAGTAGCAGAAGCTGTAGTCGTAGCAGTAGTAATTGGAGTAGCAGTATTTGTAGTAGAAGTAATAGTAGAAGAAGTAGCTGCGGTAGCAACAGTAGTAGTAGCAGCGGTGACAATACTACTTGTAGCACTAGTAATAGTGGCAGTAGTAGTATTAGTAGGAGTAGCAGTAGTAGTAGAAGCAGCAGTAGTAGTAGCAGAAGTAATAGTTGGAGCAGTAGCATCAGTAGTAGCAGTAGCAGTAGCATTGGTGGTAGTAGTAGTAGTAGTAGTTGTGATAGTAGTAGTAGTCATGGTAGTAGCAGTAGCAACAATAACAGTATTAGAAGTTGTAGCAGCAGTAGTAGTAGTAGTAGGAGAAGTAATAGTGGTAGTAATGGAAGTACTATTGGTAGTAGCAGTAGTAGTAGTTGTAGCAAAAGTTGCAGAAGTAGTATTTGTAGTAGCAGTAGTAGTAGTAGTCATAGTAGTAGTAGTTGTAGTAGTAGCAGTAGCAGTAGTCATAGTAGTTGTAGTAATAGTAGTAGTAGAAACAGTAGTAGTAGGTGTAGTAGTTGTTGTTGTTGTTTTTGTTGCAGTAGTAGTAGTAGTGGTAGTAGTAGTAGTAGTGGTAGTGGTAGTTGTTGTTATTGTAGTAGTAGCAGTTCTAGTAGAAGTAATAGTAGTAGAAGTTGCAGAAGCAGTAGAAGTAGTAGTTGTAGCAATAAAAGTAGCAAAAGTAGTAGTCTTAGTAGTAGTAGTTGTAGTCGTAATTGTTCTAGTAGAAGTAATAGTAGTAGAAGTTGCAGTAGCAGTAGAAGTAGTAGTAGTAGTAGTAATGCTAGTTGTTGCATAGTAGTAGTGGTAGCAGTAGTATTAGTCAGAATAATAGTAGCAGTAGTAGCAACAACAACAGCAGTAGTCGTAATAATAGCTGTAGTAGTGGTTGGAGCTGCAGTAGTGGTTGGAGCAATAGTAGAAGTAGTAGTGGTAGCATCAATAGTAGTAGTAATAGTAGCATCAATAGTAGTAGTAGCAGTAGTAGTAGTAGTAGTAGCAGTAGTAGTAGTAGCAGCAGTAGCAGTAGTAGCGGTAGTAGAAGATGTAGTTGCAGTAGTAGTTGGAGCAGCAACGGTAGTAGTTGTAGTAGCAAAAGTAGTCATACCGGTATTTGTAGCAGTAGTAGTAGTTATAGGAGAAGTACTACTTGTAGCAGTATTAGCTATAGTTCTGGTAGTTGTTGTAGTATTATTAGTAGTAGTAATAGTAGTACCTATGATAGTAGAAGTAGTACTAGTAATGGTAGCAATACTGCTATTGAATTGACAGCAGTAGTAGAGAACGTAGTTGCTGTGAAAGTAGTAGAAGTGGTAGTAGTAGTAGTAGAAGTAGTAGTAGTAGCAAAAGTTGTAGCAGTAGTACCAAAAGTAGTAGTAGTAGTAGTAGTAGTATTGGTAGTATTGACCGCATTAGTAGATGTAATTGCAATAGTAGTTATTGTTGTAGCGGTAGCAGTAGTAGCAGTAGATGCAATGGTAGTAGTTGTTGTAGTAGTAGTTATGGCAGTAGTAGCCATAGTTATCATTATTGTGGCAGAAGTAGCATTAGTAGCGGTTGTTGCAATAGTGGTAGTAGTTTGAGTAGTAGTACTAGAAGTAGGAGTCATAGTAGTTGCACTGGTAGTAGTGGTAGTACTATCTATGGTAGTGGTAGTGATAGCAGCAGCAGAAGTAGCAGCAGGAGTAGTGGTAGTGGCAGCAGTGGTTGTAGTACTAGTTGCAGTAGTAGTTGTAGCCGTAGTAGCAGTTGTAGTTGTAGTAGTTGTAGTAGTAGTAGTAGTAGCAGTAGTAGCAACAGAACTAGTAGTAGTTGCAGTAGCAGAAGTAGCTATTGTAGTTGTAGTAGTCGTAATAGTTGTAGTTGCAGTAATAGCAGCAGTGGAAGTAGTAGTAGTACTTTAAGTTGTCGGGGTAGTAATAGCAGTAGTAGTAATAATAGCAGTCGTAGTAGTAGTAGTAGCAGTAGCAACAGTTGTAGTAGTAGAAATAGTAGTAGTAGTAGTAACAGTAGTAACAGTAGTTGAAGTAGTAGGGGAAGCAATAGTAGTAGCAGTAGATGTAGTGGCAGCTTTAGTAGCAGTAGTTGAAGCAGCAACAATAGTAGTAGAAGTTCTAGTAGCAGTTATACCAACACTAGTAGTAGCTCCTATAGAAGCCGTATTAGCAATAGCATTAGCAGCAGTAGCAGCAGCAGCAGCAGTAGTAGTAGGAGAAGTAATAGCAATGGTAGTAATAGTAGTGTTTTTAGTAGTAGCATTAGTAGAGTAGTAGTAGTAGTAGTTGTAGTAGCAGCAGTAGTATTAGCAGTAGCAGTAGTAGCTGCAGTAGTAATAGTAGGTGTAGCTGTTACAGAAGTAGTAGTAGTAGCAGAGCAGTAGTAGTAGTAGTTGTAGAAGTAGTAGTAGCTATAGCTGTTGTAGTAGGAGAAATACTAGTAGTAGTAGTAGTAGTAGTATTAGTAGTAGTAGTAGTAGTAGTAGTAGTAGTAGTAGCAGAAGTAGTAGTCGTAGCAGTAGTCGTTAGAGTAGTAGTTGTTGTAGTAGAAGTGGATGTAGCAGCTGTAGTTGTAGTAGTAGTAGTAGTAGTAGTAGTAATCTTTGTTGTAGCAGCAGAAGTATTGACAACAGTAGTATTAGTAGGAGTAGCAGTAGTAGTAGTTGTAAGAGGAGCAGTGGTAGTAGTTATATGGGGCAGCAGTAGTATTACTAGGAGTAGCAGTAGCCGCAGTAGTTGTAGCAGTAGTAGTAATAATAACAGTAGTAGTTTTAATAGTAGCGATAGCATCAGTATTAGTAGTGTTGGTAGCATTCGTAGTAATCGTACCAAGAATAACAGTAGTAGCAGTGGTAGTATTAGTAGTAATATTAGTAGTAGTAGTCATAGTAGTAGTACCAGTAGTAGTGGTAGTAGTATTAATACTAGTTGTAGCAGTAGCGGTGGTGGTAGTTGTAGTAGTAGTACAAGCTATAGTAGTAGTTGTACTAGTTGAAGTAGGAGAAGTAGTACTAGTGGTATTAATAGTAGTAGTATTACTAGTAGCAGCAGTAGCACCAGCAGTATTAGTAGTAGAACTTGTAGCAACAGTAGTGTAGTAGTAGTAGTAGTAGTAGTAGTAGTTGTTGTTGTTGTTGTTGTAGTAGTAGTAGTAGTAGCAATAGCAGTAGTCGTAGTAGTAGTTATAGTAGTACTAGTAGTAGTAGTAGTACTAGTAGTAATAGTAGTAGTAGTAGTTGTTGTAGCAGCAGTAGCAGTTGTAGCAGCAGGAGTAGTAGTAGTAGTAGTAGTAGTAGTAATAGTAGTAGCATAATTTGTAGTTGTAGTAGTAGTAGTCATAGTAGTAGTAGTTGTAGTAGAAGTAGTAGTAGGAGAAGCAACAACAACAACAGTAGTAGTAGTAGCGGTCGTAGTAATATTAGTTGTAGCACTAGTAGTAGTGGCAGCAGTAGTATTTGTGGCAGTAGCAGTAGTAGTTGTAGCAGGAGCTGCAGCAGTAGTAGTAACAATAGTAGTAATGATGGTGGTAGTAGTGGTTGGAGCAGCAGCAGTAGTAGCAGTAGTAGTTGTAGTGGTAGTAGTTGTTGTAGTAGGAGTAGAAGTAGTATTAGTTGTAGTGGTAGTAACGGTAGTAGTAGTTGCAGTTGAGTCAGCAATAGTAGTAGCAGTAGTAGCAGAAGTAGTAGCCATGAAAGTTACGGAAGTAGTAGAAGTAGTAGTAGCCATAGTAGTAGTAGCAGAAGTTGTTGTTGTAGTACAAAAAGTAGTAGTAGTAGGATAGTAGTAGTAGTAGCTGCATTAGTATCAGTTGTAGCAGTAGCAGTAGTAGCTGTAGCACCGATAGTAGTGGGTATTGTGGTAGTAGTTGTAGTACCAGTAGTAGCAGTGGCGAAAGTAGTATTAGTAGAAGTAGTAGAAGTAGGAGTAATAGCAGCAGCAATGGTAGTAGTAGTAGTAGCTGTTACAGCCGTAGCAGAAGTAGCAGTAGTAGTCATAGTAGTAGTAGTGGCGGTAGTAGTTGTAGTAGTTGTCGCAGTAGTCATTGTAGCCATAGTAGAAGTTGTAGTAGTAGTAGTAGTAGTAGTACTAGCAGAAGTAGTAGTAGTAGGAGAAGTAGTAGTTGAAGTAGCAGTAGTAGTTGTGGTAGTGATAATGGTAGTAGCTGTAGTAGTTCTAGCAGTGGTAGTAGGAGTAGGAGTAGTTGTTGTAAACGGAGAAGTAGAAGTTAAAGCAATAGCTATCGTAGCAGTAGAACTAGTTGTAGCAGTAGCTACCGTAGTCCCAGTAGCAGTAGTTGTAGTTGAGAAAGTAGTAGTAATAGTAGTAGTAGGTTTTTGTTGTTGTAGTAGTAGAAGTAGTCATAGCAGTTGTTGTAGCAATAGAAGTAGTTGCAGAAGTAGTAGGAGCAGCAATAGTAGTAGCAGCAGTAGTAAAGGCAACAATTATAGCCACAGTAGAAGCAGAAGTCATAGTAGCAGTTGGAGGAGTTGGAGAAGTAATAGTATAAGGTGTAGCAGCAGTAGTAGTAGTAGTTGTTGTAGTAGTAGTAGTAGCAGCAGTAGCTGTAGTAGCAGAAATAGTAGTTGTTGTAGTAGTTGTAATAACAGTAGTAGTAGTATTAGTAACAGTAGGAGTGGCAGAAGAAATATAAGTTGTAGTAGTGGTAGTAGCAGTTGTCGCAGTAGTAGGAGTAGTTGCAGTGGTAGTTGTTGTTGTAATAGTAGCGATAGTAGTAGTAGTAGAAGTAGTAGCAGAAGTAGTACTAGTAGTAGCAGAGGAAGTAGTGGTAGTAGGAGTTTTTGTTGTAGCTATTGTGGTCCTAGCAGCTGTCGTAGTAGTAGTAGTAGTAGTTGTGAAAGTAGTTGATGTAGCAGAAGTAGTACTGGCAACTATGGTAGCCACAGTATTAGTAGTAATAGTAGTACTAGTAGTAGTAATAGTACTAGTAGGAGTAGTAGTAGGAGTAGTAGTAGTAGGAGCTGTAGTAGTAGTAGGAGTAGCAGTAGCAACAGTGGTAGTAGATGTAGTTCTAGTAGCGGAACTAGTAGGAGTATTAGTATTAGAAGTAGTGGTTGCAGTAGTAGTAGTTGGAGTAGTCATAGTAGGAGTATCGCTAGTAATCAAAGCTGTAGTAGAAGGTGTAGTATTAGGAGTAGTAGTGGAAGTGGTATTACTAGTAGAAGTAGTAGTAGCAGTCGTAGTAGTTGCAGTAGTAGTATAATAGTAGTAGTAGGAGTAGTTGAAGTAGTAGGAGTAGCAGTTGTAGTTTTCGTAGCAGAAGTAGTAGTAGTCGCGATAGTAGTAGGATTATCACTAGTAAAAATAATAGTAGTAATAGTAGTAGTAGTAGTAGCAGCAGGTGTTATAGTAGTGAGAGTCACCGTAAGAGTAGAACAAATAGTAGCAGAAGTAAAAGTAGTAGGACCAGTCGTAGTACTAGTAGTAGTAGTAGCCACAGTTGTAGTACTAGCTGTAGTAGTAGTAGGAGGAGCTATAGCAGTAGTGTTAGTAGTAGTAATAGTAGTAGTTGCAGTAGCAGTAGTTGCAGTAGTAGTAGTTGTTGTAGTAGTAGCAGTAGTTGTTGTTGTTGTAGTAGTAGCAGTAGTTGCAGAAGTAGGAGAAGTAGCAGTAGTAGTAGCAGCAATTGTAGCAGTAGTAGCAGTAGTAGTACTAGTTATTATTGTAGTAGTAGTAAAAGTAGCGGTAGCAAAAATAGTAGTAGTAGTAAAAATAATAGAAGTAGTAGTAGCGATAATTGTAGTAGTAGCTATAGTAGCAGCAGCAGTAGAAGCAGTAGTTGTAGTTTCAGTAGTTGGGGTAGTAGTAGTAGTTGTCGTAGCAATACTAGTAGTGGTAGTAGTGGTAGCAGTAGTAGTAGCAGTACTAGTAGTTGTTGAAGAAGTAGTAGAAGTAGTAGTGTTTGTAGTAGCTGCAGTAGCATTAGCAGCAGCAGCAGTAGCAGTACCAACAGTAGCAGTAATAGTAGTAATAGGAACAACAATAATTGTAGTATTAGTATTAGTAATAGTAGTAGGAGAAATAGAAGTAATAGCAGTAGTAGCGGTAGTAGCAGTAGCCGTAGTTGTTGTAGTAATAGTGCTAGTAGTAGGGGTAATAGCAGTAGTACAAGTAGTTATAGCAGTTGTAGTAGCAGTAGTGGTAGTAGTAGCACTAGTAGCAGTAGTAGTAGGAGGAGGAGTAGGAGCAGTAGTAGCTTTAGTAGTAGCTATAGCAGCAGTAGTAGTAGTAATTGTACTAGTAGTAGTAGTTGTAGCAAAAGTAGCAATAGTAGTCACATAAGTATTAGTAGTTGTAGTCGTAGTAGTAGTATTAGTACTAGTAGTAGAAGCTGCAATAGCAGCAGTAGCAGTAGTTGTAGCAGTAGTAGTAGTAGCAATAGTAGTAGTGGTAGTAGTTGAAGTTGGAGTAGTAGTAGTGGTGGTAGTTGTATAAGTGGTAGTAGTAATAGTAGTAGTAGTAGTGGTGGTGGTGGTGGTGGTGGTACAAGTAGATTTAGTTGTAGTAGTAGCAGTAGAGGTAGTGGTAGTAGGAGTGGCAGTAGTATAGAAGTAGTATAGAAGTAGTATAAGCAGTAGTAGTAGTAGTAGTAGTAGTAGTAGTAGTAGTAGTAGTAGTAGTAGTAGCAGTAGTAGTAGTAATAGTAGCAGTGGTAGTAGTAGCAGACGTAGCTATAATAATTGCAACTATAGTATTAGCAGAAGTAGTCGTAGTGGTAGTAGTAATAGTAGTAGTAGCAATAGCAGTAGTTGTAGTAGTAGTTGTAGTAGCAGTACTATTAGGAGTAGGAGTAGTTCTTGTAGTAGCAGTAGTAGCAACAACAATAGCAGCAGCAGAAAGAGTAGTAAGAGTAGTAGCAATATTAGTTGTTGTAGTAGTGGTAGCAGTATTAGCAGCAACAGTAGCAACTATAGTAGTATTTGTTATAGTAGCTAAAGCAACTGCAGTAGCAATAGTTGTTGTTGTAGTTGTAGTAGCAGTAGCAGGAGTGGCTATTGTAGCAGAAGTAATAGTATTTATTATAGTAACAGTGGTAGTAGAAGAAATAGTAGTGGCAATGATAATTGTAGTAGCAGTAATAGTAATAGCGTAATAGTAGTAGCAATAGCAATAGCAGTTGTAGTATTAGCAGTAGCAGTAGTAGCAACAATTGTAGTAGTAGTAGCAATAGTAACTATAGTAGAAGAAGTTGTAGCTGAAGTTGTAATAGTAGCAGTAGTATTAGTTACAGTAGTAGAAGAAGTTGAAGCTAAAGTTGCAATAGTAGTAGTAGTAGGAGTAGTATTAGTTATAGAGGTAGTAGTTGCAGAAGTAGTAGTACTAGCAGTAGTTGTGGTAGTAGTAGCAGTGGTGGTGGTGGTAGTAGTAGTAGTAGTAGTAGTTGTTGTTGTTGTTGTTGTAGTACTAGTAGTAGTAGTGGTAGTAGTAGTTTTGTGGTAGTAATAGTAGCAGTAGCAGCAATGGTAGTAGTGGTTGTTGAAGTTGCAGTAGTAGTAATAGTAATAGTAATAGGCGTAGGTTTAGGAGGAGGAGGAGGAGGAGGAGGAGTAATAATCGGAGTTGAAGTAGTAGTAGGAGTAGTATTTGGTGTATTAATAGAAGTAGTAGCTGTAGTGGCGGTAGTAGTAGAAGTTGTAGTAGTATTAGGTGCAGTAATTGTATTAGTAGCAATAATAGTAGTAGCAGCTGTAGTAATATAAGAGATAGTAGTAGTAGTAGTAGTAATAGTATTAGTAGTAGTAGTGGTAGTAGTAGTAGCTGTAGTTATGGTTGTTGTAATAGTAACAGTATTAATTGCAGTAGTAGTTGTTTTAGAAGTAGTAGTAGTAGTAATATTAGTGGTAGTAGTAGTTATAGTAGTAGCAATAGTAGCAATAGCAATAATAACGATAGTTGTAGTTGTGGTAGTAGTAGTAGTAGTAGTAGTAGTAGGAGAAGTAGTTGTAGTACCCGCAATAGTAGTAGTTGTTGTAGCAGTTGTAGCAGTAGGAGAAGCAGGTATAGTAGTAGAAGAAGTAGGTATAGTGGCCGTAGTTGTGGTAGCTGCACTAGTAGCTGCAGCAACAATAGTAGTAGTAGTAGTAGCTACAGTAGCTACAACAACAGTCATGGTAGTAGTAGTAGAAGCAGTATTAGTTGCAATCGTAGTAGTAGTAATAGTAGTAGTAGTAGAAGCAGTTTTAGTTGCAATCGTAGTAGTAGTAGTAATAGTAGTAGTAGTAGAAGCAGTATTAGTTGGAAAAGCAATAGTAGTAGTCGTAGCAGTAGTACAGTAGTATGGTGATAATAGTAGTAGAAGTAGTAGTAGCAGCAGTCGTAGCAGTAGTGCAGTAGTATGGTGAAAATAGTAGTAGAAGTAGTAGTAGCAGCCGTAGCAGTTGTTGTAGTAGTAGTAGTGATAGTAATAGTAGTAGTAGTAACAGTAGTAGCTACAATAGCAATAGTAGTTGTTGTAGTTGTAGTAGCAGTACCGATAGCAGCTGTAGTGGCAGGAGTACTAGTTGCTGTAGTCGTAGTAGAAATTATAGCAATAGTAATAGTGCCAGTAGTAGTAGCAGTAATAGTATTAGCTGTAGTTGTAGAAATAGTAGCAGTAGCAGTAGTCGCACCACCAGCAACAGTGGTACTACTAGCAATAGTAGAAGTTGGAGCAACAATGACAGTATTAATAGTAGTAGTAGTAGTGGTGGGGGGGGGGGGGGGGGTAGTAGTAATAGTAGTAGTTGTAGTATTAATAGCCACAGTCGCAATAGTGGTAACTATAGTAGTAGTAGCAGTCATAGATGTTGTTGTAGAAGTACTAGTAGTAGTAGTAGGAGCAGAATTAATAATAATACCAGTAGTAGAAATAGTAGTATTAGTAGGAGTAGCAGTTGATGTAGTAACAAAGATAGTAGTAGTAGTAGCAGTAGTAATAGTTATAGTAGTAGTAGCAATAGTTGTTGCAGTAGTAGTAGTAGTGCTAGCTACAGTAGTACGAGTAGTAATAGTTGTAGCAGTAGTAGCTGTAGTAGTAGTAGTAGCAGTAGAAGTTGAAGCGGTAGTAGCAGTAGCAGTTGTAAGAGTTGTAGCTGCAACAATTGTAGTAGTGGTAGTAGTAGTAGTAATAGATGTTGTACTAGTACTAGCTGTAGTAGTGCTATTAGTTGTAGTAGTAGTGTAGTAGCAGTAGTACTATTATTACTACTTTTACCTCTGCTGCTGCTACTGCCACTACTACTACTACTCGTGGTACCGCTACCATTACTGCGACAACAAGTACTACTTCTACAACTACTGCTACTAATGCTACGGCTACTACTGCACTACTGCTACTTCTAGTACTACTACTACTACTACTGTTGTTCTTGTAACTACTACTACAACAGCTCTTACTACTTCTTCTAATACAACTATGACTACACTTACCACTGCCACGATTGTTACTGCTGCTACTACTACTACTACTACTTTAGCTACTGTTGTTGCTATTGCTGCTGTTGCTACTACTACTAATGCTGCTACTACAGATGCTACTACAACTGCTACTACTACAGCACTACAACACCAGCACAACTACTACTACTAATTCTACTACTACTACTACTACTACAACTACTACTACTTCGATTACTACTACTACTACTACTACTACTACTACTACTACTACTACTACTACTACTATGATTTATTGTATTACTACTCCTATTGCTACCCATGTTGCTGCTATTGCCACTACTATTACTACTACTACTGCTACTACATCTACTACTACTAGTACTACTACCATTTACTGCTACTATTACTACTACAACAGCAACTAATACTTCTACTACTACTACTACTACTCCCAACTCGAAGCTTCTGCCACTCCTACTGCTCCGACTACTACTACTACTACCACAACTAAAACAACAACTACTACTCCTATTACTACAACAACAGCTACTACTACTTCCCCTACTCCTTAACCAAATGCTACTACTACTACAACTACCACTCCAACTCCAACTCCTACTACTACTACTTCTACCACAACTACTACTACTGCTACTACTACCACTACTACTACTCCAACTACTACTAGTACTACTACTACTACTATTATGACTACTTCTACTGCTACTACGAATCTTATTACTACCACTACTACCACTACTACTACTCCTACCACTACAACAACACAACCCCTACGACTACTCCAACTACAACTCCTACATATACGACTACTACTACTACTGCTACTACTACAACACTTACTACTACTACTACCACTACTACAACAACAACTACTGCTACTAGTGCTACTATGACTAGTACAATACTACTACTAATACTACTACTACAACAACTACTGCTACTACTACAACTACTATCTTTACCACTACTCCAACAACTACCACTCTAACTATTACTCATCCTACAACGCCGACTATTGCAACTATTACTAGAACTACTACAACAACAACAACAACTACTACTATTACTACTACTAATGCAACTGCTGCTACTTCTACTACTACTACTTTCACTGCTGCTACTACTACTACTAGTACTACCACAATTATTTCTACTTCTACTACTACTACTACTCCTACTCCTACAACTGCTACTACTGCTACTCTTACGAGTCGTACTACATCTACTACAACTCCTACTATAACTCCAACTGCAACTCCGACCACTACTACAACTACTACTACTTCGACTACCCCTACTCCAACTCTGACTACTATTATAACTAATGCTACTGCTACTACAGCAATTCTACTGCTACTACTAGTGCAACTCCAACTCCCACTCCTACTATTACTCCTCCTACTAATACTACTACTACTTCTACTACAACAATTACTACTACTATTATTATAGTACTACTCTTACTACTAATACTACTAGTCCTACTACTGCTACTACTTCTAACACTCCTCCTCCTCCTCCTCCTACTACGCCTAGTCCTCCTCCTCCTCCTCCTCCTCCTACTACTACTACACATACTACTACTACAACTTCTACTCCTAACACTCCTACAACGTCAACTACTACTACTCCTACTACTACTACGCTCCTACTACGACTACTACTACTACTACTACTACCACTACTACCACTACTACTACTATTACTACTACTCCTATAACTACTACAACTCCCACTACTAATACTACTACTACTTTACTTGTACTAATACTTCTACTCCAAACACTCCCACTACCACTACTACTACTGCTACTACTACTACTACTACTATTACTACTGCAACTACTACTGCTACTACTACTACTACTATACTACTACTAATATTGCTACTACTACTACTCCTGCTTCTACTATTACTGCTACTACTGCTCCTACTCCAACTCCTTCTGCTAGTGCTACTCCTACCACTACTACAAATCCTACTCCAACTTCTACTACTACCCAACTCCACTACTGCTACTACTACAGCTGCTACTACAACTCCTACAACAACAACAACAACTACTACTACTACGACTATTACTACGACTACTACTACTCCTACTGCTATAACTACTACTAGCACTACTAATACTAATATAACTACTAGTACTATTACTACTATTCCTACTCCGACTCGTACAACAACTACTACTACTAATCCAACTACTCCTACTACTTTTGTAAAAACTACTCCTAATCGAACTCCAACTACTACTACTACTACTCCTACAACGACTACTACCCCAACTCCAACAATTACTATACCTACTACTACTGCAACAACTCCTACTGCTACTATTGCTACTAATACTACCACAACTACAGCAGCAACAACTAGTTCTACTATAATTACTACTACTACTACTAGCATCACCACTACTACCACTACTACTACTACTACTTCTACAACTAGTACAATTGCAACAACAACAACAACTACTACTACTACTACAACTAATACTACTCCTACTCCTACTACCAGAACTACTACTACTAATCTTGCTACGACTACTACTACTACAACTTCCACAACTACTACTAAGACTACTACTACATTACTACTGGTACAACTGCTACTACTA
Source organism: Trichopus zeylanicus subsp. travancoricus (assembly GCA_005019695.1). Lineage (NCBI taxonomy): Eukaryota > Viridiplantae > Streptophyta > Magnoliopsida > Dioscoreales > Dioscoreaceae > Trichopus > Trichopus zeylanicus. The sequence continues at coordinate 32,579 of RXID01015430.1, forward strand.
CTACTCCTTCCACTACTGTTATTACTGCTACTACTTTGGATACTATTACTACTACAACTTCTACTACAGCTGTTGCTGCTACTGCTACTGCTACTACTACTAGTAATACTACTACTACTTGTAATACTACTACTACTACTACTACTACTAGTACTCCTATCACTCGTACAACTTCAACTACTACTACTACTAATATTAGTTCTACCACTACACTCCTAATATTAGTTCTACCACTACTACCACCACCACCAAAACAACAACAACAACAACAATTACTACTACTATTACTACTACTCCTACAACTATTACTACAACTACTACTCGAACTAATACTACTACTCCAAACACTCCCACTACTACTACTATTACTACTACAACTGCTGCTGCTACTACTACTACTACAACTGCTACTACTTCTGCTACTACTATTACTATGGCTACAGCTAGTGGTACTACTAAAACTACTACTACTAATACTACTGCTGCTGCTACTAATCCTACTATTGTTGCTACTACAGCTCCTACTCCTACTCCTTCTTCTACTACTGCACCTTCTACTACTATTAGCCCTACTCCAACTACTACAACTCCTACTAATATCCCTCCACCAACTCCTACTACTGCTACTACTACAGCTACTACTACAACTACTAAAACAACTTCTACTACTACTACTACTACTACAACAACTACTACTACAACAACAACAACAACAACAACAACTACTACTACTACTAACACTACTGCTAGCACTACTACTACTGCTACTACTAACACTACTAGTAATACTACTACTACTAGTACTACAACTACAATTCCAACTTTGACTCCTACTGCTGCTACTCCTACTACTACTGCTACAACTACCCCTAATCAAACTCCTACATCTACTACTACTCCTACTACTACAACTAGCCCTGCTCCATCTACTACTTCTACTACTCCTACTTCTACGACATGAAGTACTCCAAATCCAACTCATACTGCTACTACTTCCCCTAATCCCACTTCTATTCCGACTCCAAATCCTACTACTACTAGCACTACTACTACTACTACTATTATTACTATTAATACTACTACTACTACAATTCCTACTCCGACTCCTACTATAGCTATTACTACTCCTGCTACTACTCCTACAACTACTACTAATCAAACTCCAACGTCTACTACTACTCCCAATACTACAACTAGCCCTGCTCCAACTACTACTCCTACTACTCCTACTTCTATTGCAACAAGTACTCCAAATCCAACTCCTACTGTTACTACTACCCCTACTCCTACTATTATTCCTGCTCGAACTCCAACTACAACTACTGCTACTACTACTACCGCTACTACTACAAAAACAACAACTACTACAACTATAATTACTACAACTACTACTACTACTACAATTACTAATAGTACTACTACTACAACTACTACTGCTTCTACTACTAGTACAATTGCTACTAGTACTACTAATACTAACACTACTACAACTACTACTACTATTACCAATACATACACTCCTTCTCCTTCTCCTTCGTCTTCTTCTACTACTATTACTCCACTTGCTACTAGTACAATTGCCACCAGTACTACTACTACAACTACAACTAATACTAACACTACTACTACTACTACTACTACTACTATAATACTAACACTCCTACTCCTACTACTACTACTTCTTCTAAAACTACTACTAATACTAACAATACTACTTCTACTACTACTACTCCTCCTCCTTCTCCTCCGTCTCCTACAACTTCTATGACTACCTACTCCTCCTAACACTCCCACAACTTCTACAACTACAACTCCTACTACTACTACTATGACTACTCCTACTACTACAGCTACTACCACTACTACTACTATTGCTACTATTATTACTATTATGACTAGTTCTACTATGACAACTATTCTTACCACTACTACTACTACTACTTGTATTCATTCTACTACTCCAAACACTCCTACTACTACAACTACTACTAGTACTGCTATTGCTAGTATGAATATTAATAATACTACTAATACCGTTGTTGCTGCTGTTGCTGCAGCTACTACTACTACTACTTCTACGACTACTACTACCACTTCCACTACTAGTACTGCTACTGCTATTACAACAGAAGAGCTACCACTACTACTACTACTTCTACTACTACAGAATAGCTACAACAACTACTTCTTGTACAACTACTACTATTACTACTATTACTATTCCTATTGCCAGTACTCCAACTACTAGTACAATAACTACTATTACTACTACTACTTCTACTTCTACTTCTAGTGCAACTGCTACTGCTACTTGTCCGTAAGCTTCTGCTACTACTTCTACTACTACTACTACAACTGATACTACTCCTACTCCTACTACCAGAACTACTACTACTAATCTTGCTACTACTACTACTACTACAACTTCCACAACTACTACTAAGACTACTACTACATTACTACTGGTACAACTGCTACTACTACTACTCCTTCCACTACTGTTATTACTGCTACTACTTTGGATACTATTACTACTACAACTTCTACTACAGCTGTTGCTGCTACTACTACTGCTACTACTACTAGTAATACTACTACTACTACTACTACTACTAGTACTCCTATCACTCGTACAACTTCAACTACAACTACTACTCATATTAGTTCTACCACTACACTCCTACTACGACTACCACTACTACCACCACCACCAAAACGACAACAACAACAACAATTACTACTACTATTACTACTACTCCTACAACTATTACTACTACTACTACTCGTACTAATACTACTACTCCAAACACTCCCACTACTACTAGTATCACTACTACAACTGCTGCTGCTACTACTACTACTACAACTGCTACTACTTCTGCTACTACTATTACTATGGCTATTGCTAGTGGTACTACTAAAACTACTACTACTAATACTACTGCTGCCACTACTAATCCTACTACTGTTGCTACTACAGCTCCTACTCCTACTCCTTCTGCTACTACTACACCTTCTACTGCTATTAGCCCTACTCCAACTACTACAACTCCTACTAATACCCCTCCACCAACTCCTACTACTGCTACTACTACAGCTACTACTACAACTACTAAAACAACTTCTACTACTACTACTACTACTACAACTACTATTACTACTACTACAACTACTACTACTAACACTACTGCTAGCACTACTACTACTGCTACTACTATCACTACTGCTAATACTACTACTACTAGTACTACAACTACAATTACAACTTTGACTCCTACTACTGCTGCTACTCCTACTACTACTGCTACAACTACCCCTAATCAAACTCCTACATCTACTACTACTCCTACTACTACAACTAGCCCTGCTCCATCTACTACTTCTACTACTCCTACTTCTACGACATGAAGTACTCCAAATCCAACTCATACTGCTACTACTTCCCCTAATCCCACTTCTATTCCGACTCCAACTCCTACTACTACTAGCACTACTACTATTACTACAACTATTACTATTAATACTACTACTACTACTACAATTCCTACTCCAACTCCTACTACAGCTATTACTACTCCTGCTACTACTCCTACAATTACTGCTACAACTACTCCTAATCAAACTCCAACATCTACTACTACTCCCAATACTACAACTAGCCCTGCTCCAACTACTACTCCTACTACTCCTACTTCTATTGCAACAAGTACTCCAAATCCAACTCCTACTATTACTACTACCCCGACTCCTACTACTATTGCTGCTCGAACTCCTACTACAACTACTGCTACTACTACTACCGCTACTACTACAAAAACAACAACTACTACAACTACAATTACTACTACTACTACTACCACTACTACTAATAGTACTACTACTACAACTACTACTGCTTCTACTACTAGTACAATTGCTACTAGTACTACTAATACTAACACTACTACTACTACTACTACTACTACTACTAATACATACACTCCTTCTCCTTCTCCTTCTTCT
>RXID01015430.1:36600-46600 GCA_005019695.1 Trichopus zeylanicus subsp. travancoricus
GCTACTACTACTACTACTTCTACGACTACTCCTACTACTACTTCCACTACTAGTACTGCTGCTGCTATTACAACAGAAGAGCTACCACTACTACTATGACTTCTACTACTGTTGCTGCTGCTGCTGCTACTACAGAATAGCTACAACAACTACTACTTGTACAACTACTACTATTACTACTATTACTATTCCTATTGCCAGTACTCAACTACTACTACAATAACAACTATTACTACTACTTCTTCTACTTCTACTTCTAGTGCAACTACTACTGCTACTACATCTACTACTACTACTACAACTAATACTACTCCTACTCCTACTACCAGAACTACTACTGCTAATCTTGCTACTACTACTACTACTACAACTTCCACAACTACTACTAAGACTACGACTATATTACTACTGGTACAACTGCTACTACTACTACTCCTTCCACTACTGTTATTGCTGCTACTACTTTGGATACTATTACTACTACAACTTCTACTACAACTGTTGCTGCTACCGCTACTGCTACTACTAGTAGTAATACTACTACTACTTGTAATACTACTACTACTACTACTACTACTACTACTACTAGTACTCCTATCACTCGTACAACTTCAACTACTACTACTACTAATATTAGTTCTACCACTACACTCCTACTACGACTACCACTACTACCATCACCACCAAAACGACAACAACAACAACAATTACTACTACTATTACTACAACTCCTACAACTATTACTACTACTACTACTCGTACTAATACTACTACTCCAAGCACTCCCACTACTACTACTATTACTACTACAACTGCTGCTGCTACTACTTCTGCTACTACTATTACTATGGCTACTGCTAGTGGTACTACTAAAACTACTACTACTAATACTACTGCTGCTGCTACTAATCCTACTAGTATTGCTACTATAGCTCCTACTCCTACTCCTTCTGCTACTACTACACCTTCTACTGCTATTAGCCCTACTCCAACTACTACAACTCCTACTAATATCCCTCCACCAGCTCCTACTACTGCTACTACTACAGCTACTACTACAACTACTAAAACAACTTCTACTACTACTACTACTACTACTACTACTACTACTACTACTACTACTACTACTACTACTACTACTACTACTAACACTACTGCTAGCACTACTACTACTGCTACTACTATCACTACTAGTAATACTACTACTACTAGTACTACAACTACAATTCCAACTCTGACTCCTACTACAGCTGCTATTCCTACTACTACTGCTACAACTATCACTACTAGTAATACTACTACTACTAGTACTACAACTACAATTCCAACTCTGAGTCCTACTCCTACTACTACTACTACTACTACTACTACTAACACTACTGCTAGCACTACGACTACTGCCACTACTATCAGTACTAGTAATACTACTACTAGTAGTACTACAACTACAATTCCAACTCTGACTCCTACAACTGCTGCTACTCCTACTACTACTGCTGCAACTCCTCCTAATCAAACTCCTACATCTACTACTACTCCTACTACTACAACTAGCCCTACTCCATCTACTACTTCTACTACTCCTACTTCTACGATAACAAGAACACCAAATCCAACTCATACTGCTACTACTTCCCCTAATCCCACTTCTATTCCGACTCCAACTCCTACTACTACTACTACTATTACTATTAATACTACTACTACTACAATTCCTACTCCGACTCCTACTACAGCTATTACTACTCCTGCTACTACTCCTACAACTACTGATACAACTACTCCTAATCAAACTCCAACGTCTACTACTACTCCCAATACTACAACTAGCCCTGCCCCAACTACTACTCCTACTACTCCTACTTCTATTGCAACAAGTACTCCAAATCCAACTCCTACTGTTACTACTACCCCTACTCCTACTACAACTACTGCTACTACTACTACCGCTACTACTAAAAAAACAACAACTACTACAACTACAATTACTACTACTACTATTACTACTACTACTAATAGTACTACTACTACAACTACTACTGCTTCTACTACTAGTACAATTGCTACTAGTACTACTAATACTAACACAACTACTACTACTACTACTACTAATACATACACTCCTTCTCCTTCTCCTTCTTCTTCTTCTACTACTACTACTCCTCCTGCTACTAGTACAATTGTCACCAGTACTACTAATACAACTACAACTAATACTAACACTACTACTACTACTACTACTACTACTATAATACTAACACTCCTACTCCTTCTACTTCTACTACTTCTTCTAAAACTACTACTAATACTAACGATACTACTTCTACTACTACTACTCCTCCTCCTCCCTCTCCTCCGTCTCCTACAACTTCTATGACTACCTACTCCTCCTAACACTCCCACAACTTCTACAACTACAACTCCTACTACTACTACTATGACTACTCCTACTGCTACTGCTAGTACAACTACTACTACTATTGCTACTACTATTACTATTATGACTAGTTCTACTATGATAACTATTCTTACCACTACTACTACTACTACTTGTATTCATTCTACTACTCCAAACACTCCTACTACTACAATTACTACTAGTACTGCTATTGCTAGTATGAATACTACTAATACTACTACTACCGTTGTTGCTGCTGTTGCTGCAGCTACTACTACTACTACTTCTACGACTACTCCTACTACTACTTCCACTACTAGTACTGCTGCTGCTATTACAACAGAAGAGCTACCACTACTACTACGACTTCTACTACTGCTGCTACTGCTGCTACTACTACAGAATAGCTACAACAACTACTACTTGTACAGCTACTACTATTACTACTATTACTACTCATATTGCTAGTGCTCCAACTACTACTACAATAACCACTATTACTACTACTACTTCTACTTCTACTTCTAGTGCAACTGCTACTGCTACTTGTCCGTAAGCTTCTGCTACTACTTCTACTGCTACTACTACAACTACTACTATTCCAACTTCTACTCCGACTACAGCTTATACTATTACGCCTATTACTCCTATAACTACTACTACTACCAATCGTACTCCAAATCCTACTGCTACTACAACTACTTCAACTACTGCTACCCATACTCCAAATACTACTACTCCTACTATGACTCCTAATCCAACTCATATTACTACCACTGCTACTACTTCTGCAATTACCAATACTACAACTAGTAGTACTACTACTACTACTATACTACTACTACAACTACTACAACTACCACTACTGCTACCACTATCGCTACTACTACTACAACAACTATTACAATGACTATGAAAACAACAACAGCTACTACTACAACAACAACAACTACTATTGTTACTAATACTACCAATGCTAACAAAACTACTGCTACTACTAGAACTACCGCCACTAATACAACCACTCCTACTACTCCTCCTCCTCTTGCACCAACTCTAACTACTACTCCTACTACTTCAACGGCAACTTCTACTACTAATGCAGCTACTACTACTATTACTACTACTATAATTACTACTGATGCTACAACTACTAATATTACTACTACAACTTCTACTACAGTTACAACTACGACTAGTGCTGCTGTGGCTACTACTACACTACTACTACTACTACTACTACTACTCCTACTACTACTACTACTACTATTGTTGTTGTTGCTGCTACTACTACTGCTCCTACGACTTCTCCAACTCCAACTGCAACTATTGCTACTACTACTTCTACTACTACTACTACTACTTGTAAGACTAATACTACAACTACCACTACTACTACTACTACTACTACTACTACTACTACTACTACCACTAATTTCACAGCAACTACTTGTACTGATGCTACTACTACAAGTACTACTACTACAGCTACTACCAATACTACTACTAGGACTAACTAATATACAACTACTCCTACTAATGATATTAATGCTACTATTACTACAACTACAATTGCTACTAATACTACCACCACCACTACTACTTTGGTAGCTATTGTTGCTACCACTACAATAACTACAATTTATACTATTACTACCAATCTACTGCTACTGCTACTACGACAACTACTATAAGTACTACTGCTACTACAACTCCTACTCCAACTCCTACTGCATCTACCTCTCCTCCGACTACTAGTACCCCTACACCAACTACTACTACTACTACTACAACAACAACAACTACTACTACTACAACTAGTACAATTGCCACAAAAACTACTCCTACAACTACATGTACTACTACTACTAATACTAACACTACTACTACTACTATGACTACTACTACTACTCCTACTCTTATACCAACTCCTACTGCTATTACTACTACTACTACCCCTACTCCTATACCTACTGCTACTACTACTACTCCTACTATCACTACTACTACTACAACTACCACTCCTACTTGAACTCCAGCTACTACTACTACTACAACGAACAATACTACTAATCCTAGTACAACAACTACAACAACAACTACTAATACTACTACACCAAATCCTACTACTACTACAACTGCTCCTATTACCACTATTGCTCCTCCTACTACTTATACTAATACTATTACTCGCACTAATACTATAACTCCAAACACTCTTGCTACTGCTACTACAACAACTACTAATACTGCTATGCTACTACTACTAGTAGTAGTACTACTTCTACTACTACTACTCCTATTACTACAACTACTACTACCAAGACAACTACTAGATTACTACTAGTACAACTGCTAGTACAAGAACTCCTTCCACTACAGCTACTACTACTGCAACTATGATTGCAACTTCTACTAATGCTTCTACTGCTGCTGCAGCCACTACTAATACTATTACGACCACTACTACTACTACTACTCCTCCTTCTCCAACTACTACTACTGCTATAATGACTCCTACTCCAACTCCTACTGCTACTGCCCCTACTCCAAATACTACTCCTATTACTAGTCCAACTACAACTACAACTACTACTACTAATACTACTACTACTACTACTATAACAACTACTCCTACTACTACTACTATAATTACTAGCACTACTACTTCTACTGCTATTGCTGCTACTACTACTACTACTACTACTAGATCTCCAACAACTCTGGATCAAATTACAGCCCCATATTATCAAAAACTTATACTACTACTACTACTACAACTCCTACTACTACTGCTACTACAACAACTACTACTATAACTAATACTACTAATACTACTACTACTACTACTAGTGCTACTACTACTATAACTACTGCTACTACAACTACTACTACTACTACTACCACTAATATTATTATTACTACTACTGCTGCTATAGCCGCTACCTACAACAGACTAGCACTACTACTACTACATACACACTACAACTACACAACAACTACTACAAGCTCTTGTAATTCTACTAGTACTACTACTCCTATTACTACTACTACTACTACTACTACTACTACTACTACTACTACTACTACTACTACTACTACTACAACTATTACTACTACTACTATTACTACTCCTACTGCTACTACTACTACTGCCGCAAATAGTAAAATTACTACTACTACTGCTACAGCCGTTACTACAACTACTAGCACTACTACTACTACAACTACCACTACTACTACTGCTACTGCTACTTGTAATGCTACTAGTACTACAACTCCTATTACTACCACTACAATCACTAGTACTACTACTACTACTACTACTACTGCTACTACTACTATTATTACTACTCCAACCACTAGTAGTGTTACTACTGCCACTAATACTAAAATTACTGCTGTTGTTGCTATAGCCGCTACTACAACTACTAGTACTACTACTACTACTGCTACCGCTACGACAACTACCACTACAACTAGTACTACTGCTACTTGTAATGCTACTAGTACTACTACTCCTATTACTACCACTACAACAACTACTACTAATAATACTACTACTAGTACTACTACTATTACTACTCCTGCCACTACTACTGCTACCAGTACTCCAATAACTATAATGCTTAACACTCCTACTACAACTCTTACTAATACCATTACTACTACTCCAACTAATACTACTATGACTAGTAGAACTACTACTGCTACTAGTACTGCAAATAAAGGCCCTATAGCCATTGCTATTCCAACTATCACTGCCAATACTAATACTACAACTACTACACCTACTACGACCGACACAACTACTACTAATGCCGCTGCTACTACTATTGCAACTACTACCACAACTATTGCTACAACTACTACTACGGGTGCTACCACTACTCCAACAACTACAACTCCTCCTACTACTCAAATTACAACTTCGACTAATACTACTATTACTACTACTATTGTTGCTTCTACTAATGCAACTGCTACTACTACTACTACAACTACTACTACTACTCCCACACAACAACTGCTACAACTACTACTCCTACTAGTAGTATTAGAACTACTACAACTCCTACTATAACTCCAACTCCAACTTGGACGCCTCTGACTACTCCTACCAATAACATTGCTACTACTACTACAACAACTACTACTACTCCTACTACTAGTAGTACTATTACTACCATATCTAGTACTTCCGCTACAACTACCACTGCCACTACTACTACTACTACTACTACTTGTCCTACTACTGCTACTCTTAGTACTCCGACAACAACTCTACTATTGCCACAAATCTTACTACTATAACTACTCCAACTCCTATAGCTGCTATTACTCCTACTACTACTACTATTACTACCACAACAATAACTACTACTACTATTATTATACTACTACTTCTACTACTACTACTCCTCCTCCTCCTATTATGACTACTGCTACTGCAACTACCACTCCTACTTGAACTCTTTCTAGTACTACTACTTCAACTAATACTACTACTAATCCTAGAACAACAACAAGAACAACAAAAACAATAACAAAAATAACTCCAACTACTACTACAACAACTTCTACTACTACTACAATTGCTCATATTACTACTAATGCTCCTAGCACTACTACTCCTACTACTATTACTCGCACTAATACTACTACTCCAAACAATCCTGCTACCACTACTACTACTACAACTACTGCTACGACTACGCTACAACAACTACTACTAGTAGTAGTACTACTACTACTCCTACTAATACAACTATGACTACATCTTATACTACTACTTCTCAGACAACTACTTAATTACTACTAGTACAACTACTAGTACTACAACTCCTTCCACTACAGCTGCAACTACTACTACTATGATTGCAACTACTACTGCTGCTTCTATTGTTGTTGCTGCTACTACTAGTACTACAACTAGTACTAGTACTACTACTACTACTACTCCTTCTCAAACTACTACTACTGCTATAATCACTCCTACTCCAACTCCTACTGCTACTACAACTCCTACTATGACTATTGCCCCTTCTCCAACTACTACTACTCCTATTACTAGTCCTACTCCAACTCCTCCTACAACAATAGCTACTACTAATAATACTACTACTACTACTATAACAACTACCCCTACTAGCACTACTCTAAGTACTAGCATTACTACTTCTAATACTGGTAGATCTCCAACAACTCAAACTTCTACTACTACTCCTACAACAACTCCTACTACTACTCCTACTACAACCTCTATTACTACTGCTACTGCAACTACTGATACTATCACTAATACTACTAATACTTCTACTACTACTACTACTACTACTACTACTACTACTAGTGCTACAACTGCTACGATAACTACTAATACTACTACTGCTGCTGCTGCTGCTGCTGCTGCTATAGCCACAACTACAACTACTAGCACTACTACTACAACAACTGCCACTATGACAACTACCACTCCAACCACTACTACGGCTGCTTGTAATGCTACTAGTACTACTACTCCTATTATTACCACTACAACCACTAGAAATACTACCACTACTATTACTACTACTACTCCTACCACTACTACTGCTACTACTACCACTAATAGTAATATTACTACTGCTACTGCTACAACAGCTACTACAACTACTAGTACTACAACTACAACTACCACTATGACAACTACCACTGCAACTACTACTACTGCTACTTGTAATGCTACAAATATTATTACTCCTATTACTGCCACTACAACCACTACTAATACTACTACTACTACTACTACTACTCCTCCAACCACTACTACTGCTACCAGTACTGCAACAACTATAATGCCTACTACTCCTCCCACAGCAACTCTTACTAATACTACTACTACAACAATAACGAATACTACTATGACTACTAGAACTGCTACTGCTACTACTACTACAAATACAGGCCCTACAGCCACTGCTATTCCTAATACAACTACCAGTACTAATACTATAACTACTACAACAACTACTAAAACTATTGTTACAGCTACCACTACAGCTGCTACCACTACTCCAACAACTACAACTCCTTCTACTACTCATATTACAACTTTGACTAATACTACTACTACTAATACTACTACTACTACTACTAGTACTGTTACTGCTACTAATGCAACTGTTGCTGCTACTATAACTGCTGCAACAACTGCTACTACTTCCACTACTACTACTATTTCTACTACTAATACTACTACTACTACTACTCCCACACCAACAATTGCTACTACTACTACTCCTACTTGTAGTACTAGAACTACTACAACTCCTGCTATAACTCCAACTAAAACTTTGACTGCTTTGACTACTCCGACTAATAAAATTGCTACTACTACTACAATAAATACTACTACAACTACTACCACTACTACTGGTGCTGCTACTGGTACTTCTACAACTGCTACTTCTACTACTACTACTATAACTAGTACTTTCGCTACCATCACCACGACCACGACCATGACTACTACTACTACTAGTCCTGCTACTACTACTGCTAGTACTCTTACTACTACTCTATAATTACCCAAAATCTTACTACCACAACTACTCAAATGCCTATAGCTACTGTTACTCCTACTACTACTACTGCTACTACTACCACAACAACAACTACTACTACTATTACTGTACTACTACTCCTACTACTACTAGTACTCCAAACACTCCAACTACTCCAAGTACTACTACTAGTCCTAACACTACTACAACTTTAACTACCACTACTACTCCTACTACTACTACTAGTACTACCACCCCTACAACTACTACTACTTCTACTACTACTACTACTACTACTACTACTTCTACTACTACCACTACCACTCCCACTACTACAACTAATATTAGTACTTCTACTCCTGCTACTACTAGTAGTAGTAGTAGAAGTAGGAGCAGAGTTGTACTTATAGTAGAAGTTCTAGTAGTAGTTGTAGTAGTAGTAGTAGTAGTAGTAGTAATAGTAGTAGGAGTAGAAGTAATAGGAGTTATAGTAGCTGGAGTATTAGTTGTAGTTATAGTAGTAGTAGTTGCGGTAGTAGTAGAAGTAGTTGCTATAGTTGTGTAGTTGTTGTTCCAGTTGTAGTCATAGTAGTAGATATAGTTATAGTAGTAGTAGTTGCAGTAGTAGAAGTAGTAGGCATTGTAGTAAGAGTATCAAGACTACTAGTAGTAGTCGGACTAGTAGTAGTAGTAGTAGTCATTGTAGAAGTAGAAGAAGAAGTACTAGTAGAAGTTGTAGTAACAGCAGTAGTAGTAGTTGTTGTTTTTGCTATAGTAGTAATTGGAGCAGTAGTCATTATTGTAGTAGTAGTAGTCATAGTACTAGTAGCAGTAGCAGTAGCCAAAGTAGTAGTAGTAGTAGTAGTATTAGTAGTAGTTGTTGTAGTTATAGAAATAGCAATAGTAGTAGTAGTAGTAGTTGAGGTAGTAATAGTAGTAGTAGTAATAGTAGTAGTTATAGTAGGAGAAGAAGAAGAAGAAGAAGAAGAAGAAGAAGAAGAAGTAGTAGTTGTAGTAGTAGTAGTAGTAGTAGTAATAGTTGTAGTAACAGGAATAG